>CM071647.1:0-300897 GCA_036419045.1 Scirpophaga incertulas | reverse complement strand
CAGCGCGCCGCCGCAGCGCCGGCGGCGAGCAGCGCAGCTCGCGCGCGCGCGCCCGCAGCGCGTGCAGCAGCCGCGGCGACACGCACGCGCCGTCCCCGCGCAGCGTGGCAGCGTGGCAGCGTGGCAGCGTGGCAGCGTGTACCTGCGTCCTGACGGGGTGCGGGCAGTGCGCGTGCAGCGCGGCCGCGCGCAGCGCCGGCGGCGAGCAGCGCAGCTCGCGCGCGCGCGCCCGCAGCGCGTGCAGCAGCCGCGGCGACACGCACGCGCCGTCCCCGCGCAGCGTGGCAGCGTGGCAGCGTGGCAGCGTGGCAGCGTGGCAGCGTGGCAGCGTGGCAGCGTGTACCTGCGTCCTGACGGGGTGCGGGCAGTGCGCGTGCAGCGCGGCCGCGCGCAGCGCCGGCGGCGAGCAGCGCAGCTCGCGCGCGCGCGCCCGCAGCGCGTGCAGCAGCCGCGGCGACACGCACGCGCCGTCCCCGCGCAGCGTGGCAGCGTGGCAGCGTGGCAGCGTGGCAGCGTGTACCTGCGTCCTGACGGGTGCGGGCAGTGCGCGGCAGCGCGGCCGCGCGCAGCGCCGCGGCGAGCAGCGCAGCTCGCGCGCGCGCGCCCGCAGCGCGTGCAGCAGCCGCGGCGACACGCACGCGCCGTCCCGCGCAGCGTGGCAGCGTGGCAGCGTGGCAGCGTGGCAGCGTGGCAGCGTGGCAGCGTGGCAGCGTGTACCTGCGTCCTGACGGGGTGCGGGCAGTGCGCGTGCAGCGCGGCCGCGCGCAGCGCCGGCGGCGAGCAGCGCAGCTCGCGCGCGCGCGCCCGCAGCGCGTGCAGCAGCCGCGGCGACACGCACGCGCCGTCCCCGCCTCCACCACCGCCCCCGCCGCCGCCCGCCACCACGCCCCCCGCGGACTCCTCCCTCCCCGCCGCCACCTGCCAGATTAATTTGTGTCGAAAAACCGTTCTCGCAGCCCTTATACGTCCTAACCGTGGAACCGTGGATGCCACCATTGCGCATCTTACCTCGACTCGGCCCAGCACACGCTGGCGGAGTGCCCTGCTTGGGACTCCGAACGCCGAGTCCTGGTCGCAGAGATCGGGCAAGATCTGTCTCCGCCAGCGTTGATTGCGGCAATGCTGGCGGACGAGGAAGGTGGAGGCTGTGGTTTCCTTCTGTGAAGCAGTGATGCTCCAGAAGGAGGCCGCCGAGCAGGTTCGGGAGATGTCGATCCCGCTCGAAAGGCGGCCTCGGGCCAGATAGCCTGGCCTGAGGCGCCGCCACGGTCGCTGGCGGCGCGACGCAGTCGTGCCCGTGGAGGCGACCCGGGAGGACCTCACCCCGGATGGCCGGGGGATGACGTCGTAGGAGGTTGGGGGGAGGAGGCGGCAAGATCACTTCTCCCCGAGAAGAGCTCCCCTAACGCACCCAGGGGTGCAAAGCCAGGAGTCCTCAGATGCGACACTCGATCCTGAGGGCCCCCTACAACGCCAGAGGATGGCCATCGCTGAAGTTTTAGTGGGTAGGCCTCCCCCTTCCGAGAAGAGCCTCACATAACCACCGCTCTCCACAGCCGGTATGCAATTCAATGCATTTTCCTCAGCCGCTCGCCAACACATGCATTTACAAATGGCCGCCCACTCACCATATACAGCGTGTCGGGTATCCGGGCGGTGAGCCGCTCTCTTCGGAGCCTCGCCAGCTCTGCTTCCGGCGCCGCCTGATGCTGCAGCAGCGCCTGGAGGAGGAAGGAGAGCTCATTGGTTAGGTCTTAACTTTGTTTCACCGCATAGTAGATCATATTTGTAATGTTTGCTTAAACTAATACACACTATACTAATGGTACAAGGTATTAAGCAGCGTGCAGGCGGCAGGCAGCGCCGCGGGCGCGCCACGAGTGCGTGCGCGCCAATGTGTACCTTGAGCTCGTCTAGATAAGGCATGAAGCAGCGTGCAGGCGGCAGCAGCGCCGCGGCCCGCCACGAGTGCTGCGCGCCAATGTGTACTCTTGAGCTCGTCCAGATAAGGCATGAAGCAGCGCGCAGGCGGCAGGCAGCGCCGCGCCCGCCACGAGTGCGTGCGCGCCAATGTGTACCTTGAGCTCGTCAGATAAGGCATGAAGCAGCGCGCAGGCGGCCAGGCAGCGCCGCGGCCCGCCACGAGTGCGTGCGCGCCAATGTGTACCTTGAGCTCGTCCAGATAAGGCATGAAGCAGCGCGCAGGCGGCAGGCAGCGCCGCGGGCCCGCCACGAGTGCGTGCGCGCCAATGTGTACCTTGAGCTCGTCCAGATAAGGTATGAAGCAGCGTGCAGGCGGCAGGCAGCGCCGCGGGCCCGCCACGAGTGCGTGCGCGCCAATGTGTACCTTGAGCTCGTCCAGATAAGGCATGAAGCAGCGTGCAGGCGGTAGGCAGCGCCGCGGTCCCGCCACGAGTGCGTGCGCGCCAATGTGTACCTTGAGCTCGTCCAGATAAGGCATGAAGCAGCGTGCAGGCGGTAGGCAGCGCCGCGGTCCCGCCACGAGTGCGTGCGCGCCAATGTGTACCTTGAGCTGGTCCAGATAAGGCATGAAGCAGCGTGCAGGCGGTAGGCAGCGCCGCGGTCCCGCCACGAGTGCGTGCGCGCCAATGTGTACCTTGAGCTCGTCCAGATAAGGTATGAAGCAGCGTGCAGGCGGCAGGCAGCCGCCGCGGGCCAGCCACGCGTCCGCCGTGGAGGGAGGGGTGGGGATCTCCTCCGCGCTGATGACGCCGCGCCGCACCAGCTGTGGCAACAAACAGACAAACACTCGCACACACGATACAATAACGTTATAACTAACAGTTTATCCATCTGTAAGTAAAACAGACCTGCATCAGCGGCTCGTGGTTGGGGGGCAGAAGATGTAGTCTGACGAGGGGGAGTAGGGAACTTAACGTATCCCTCTGGGGCGAGCCTCCCTCCCGTCTCCTTCCTCGCCGGGGCGCTAAGCCTCCTTCTGGAAAAGGGGTATTTATTACTTGTTGTGTACTTCTTTGCAATCGTTTAAAATTGAACATTTATTATTTTTAACGCCCAGAAACAAATGATAAACGTTTATTATACAATTAAAAATATAACTGTTATATACTGTTAGGGGCAAAAGAAAATAGTTTTAATTTTGTTATCTTGCAGCACCTGCGGCTCGCTGGCCTGCAGGAACGGGGAGCCGAGCGCCTCCTCCACGGCGGCCCGCGGCAGCCATCACGTGCCTGTGTGCGTGCGTGCGTGCGTGCGTGCGTGACTGAGTGCTCACCAGAGTAGCGCAGCACGGCGCGCAGCACCTGCGGCTCGCTGGCCTGCAGGAACGGGGAGCCGAGCGCCTCCTCCACGGCGGCCCGCGGCAGCCATCACGTGCCTGTGTGCGTGCGTGCGTGCGTGCGTGCGTGACTGAGTGCTCACCAGAGTAGCGCAGCACGGCGCGCAGCACCTGCGGCTCGCTGGCCTGCAGGAACGGGGAGCCGAGCGCCTCCTCCACGGCGGCCCGCGGCAGCCATCACGTGCCTGTGTGCGTGCGTGCGTGCGTGCGTGCGTGCGTGACTGAGTGCTCACCAGAGTAGCGCAGCACGGCGCGCAGCACCTGCGGCTCGCTGGCCTGCAGGAACGGGGAGCCGAGCGCCTCCTCCACGGCGGCCCGCGGCAGCCATCACGTGCCTGTGTGCGTGCGTGCGTGACTGAGTGCTCACCAGAGTAGCGCAGCACGGCGCGCAGCACCTGCGGCTCGCTGGCCTGCAGGAACGGGGAGCCGAGCGCCTCCTCCACGGCGGCCCGCGGCAGCCATCACGTGCCTGTGTGCGTGCGTGCGTGCGTGACTGAGTGCTCACCAGAGTAGCGCAGCACGGCGCGCAGCACCTGCGGCTCGCTGGCCTGCAGGAACGGGGAGCCGAGCGCCTCCTCCACGGCGGCCCGCGGCAGCCGGCCCGCGGCGGGGGAGCCCATCACGGCGGGGAACTCGTCCCGCAGGTAGCGCATGGCTTGCCTGGACGGAACACCCTCATGACGTAACGGGAGTTCAATAATTCCAATTTTATATATTTACCTTTAGGGGCCTTCCATAAATTACGTCACACGGTAAGGGGGAGGGAGGGGGTTGACGAAGTGTGACATTGTGTGACAAGGGGGTGGGAGGGTCTTAAATTCCGTGACGTCACATTCAAAATCTATTATAAGCTAACTGTTAAAGCAAATTATAATTTATTACTATTAGTATGAAAAGTGCTGTAAATATTATTTTCATCCCACCACCTCGGAAAGTGTAATTTTGCGCTTCGAAATCTGGCTGGAAAATTCTATTTTATTCGCTTGAGCGGCAAAGTAGATTTGAATTTAGAACATCACATATAATGAGTACTCAATATAATTGTAAATTCAAAACGTCATTAAACCTATTTGATGTAACCTCTATGTTGCCAAATTTATGATTAGAACTTGTGAAAAAATTTAAATTTGGAACCTTCTTGGTTTCTTTGTTTTATTTGCGTGCTTCGCGCCATTCTAGTTTTTCACGTTTTATTACTTAATATAATTTGTCATTATAAATTGTTTTCTTTTTCATTTTGTCATTTCCTCGCTGAGGTGGGATGAAAAGTTACGTATTGCACTCGAGTGGAAAGATTTTTCACCTTGTGCTCGTTTGTTTCCCTCGCTGACGCTCAGGATTCTAATTTAGAATCACTCGCTGCGCTCGTGATTCAAGTTTAGAATCCTTCGCTTGCTCGGTCATCCAAATCGAGCACGCGGTTAAAAAGGAACTTTCCACTCTTGTATAATAAATAACTATTTTTATTGTAAGGTCTGTATGCTCTCATAAATAAATAATTTTGAAAAATATAATATGAAAATCATGAAATGACCATATACTTATTTAATAAAGTAATCGTTTTTTGTTTTGTTAATTGATTTGATGTTAATTTTATTAAAATGAAAATAAAACTGATTTCAAAATATGTGACGTCGCACTAGGGGGGGGGGGGTGGGTCGCTTAAATGTGACTAGCTGTGACAAGGACGGGGGAGGGCCAAAAAATCACGAAATTCGTGTGACGTAATTTATGGATGACCCCTTATGACATGTTCCTTTAATTTTGCATTTAATTGTATTAAATTGATCGTTATGTGGAATGTCAGCATTTTTTATTTTTTTACTTTAATTGTACTGATATGCATTATGTTTAGTATTTTTGAATAATGTCACAACACACAACACAGTTTCGATGTTTTTAATTTTTTCTTTATCTTTAACTCATGTTGAGTAGGCAAAGAACAGCGCCCATACAACCTATTCAGTGATACATTTTAAATTTACTTTTTCATTAATTTTTTCCTGTAAGTTCGAATTTGTTGTTTTTGTTTTATTATGCTTTAAACTGAAAAGCAAATATATTATGCGTCAACAGCCATCTATGGTCAAATGTTGCTAAACACAGGGACACTAATATTAATGTTATTTAAATATACTTAATAACAGAAATAAGTTACACATGATATATTATAGAATCAAGTTCGGTAACAGCGGAAGATCAGCGTTGGCCGCAAGGTTGGCAACATGTTGACATTTGAGGCAATTTTAATGCATTTGGTACCCGTTCAGTTTGTTTCTTTTGTTGTCTCAATAAAAATATTTTCTCCACACCAACGCAATCTAATTATTACTCCACACCGAAGCAAATAATAAAAATTAGCCATTTGACTATATTCGGTTATCCGGCTATCAAATAGAGTAGAATATCTGTTTTTTCTTATTCATTTATTACCTTTTCACCCAAACGCTGGCATGCGGCGCGTCCGCCCAACATAGGATGGCTGGTAGGGACTCCGGACACAAGGCCTCCACGATCACGTCCTCGCAGCCCTGCACCACTATGTGCATCTCCAGAAACCTGCGGCAGGTACCATCATGAACCATCATACAGACAGATTCAAAAGAATCACTTCATAATAACGTCCTAATAGTCTTGCACCACTATGTGCATCTCTAGAAACCTGCGGCAGGTACCATCATGAACCATCATACAGACATTCAAAAGAATCACTTCCACAATAACGTGTCCTAATAGTCTTGCACCACTATGTGCATCTCCAGAACCTGCAGCAGGTACCGTCATGAACCATATACAGACAGATTCAAAAGAATCACTTCATAATAACGTCCTAATAGTCTTGCACCACTATGTGCATCTCTAGAAACCTGCGGCAGGTACCATCATGAACCATCATACACACAGATTCAAAAACATCACTTCAAAATAACGTCCTTATAGTCTTGCACCACTATGTGCTTCTCCAGAAACCTGCGGCAGGTACCATCATGAACCATCATACAGACAGATTCAAAATAATCACTTCATAATAACGTCCTAATAGTCTTGCACCACTATGTGCATCTCCAGAAACCTGCGGCAGGTACCATCATGAACCATCATACACACAGATTCAAAAACATCACTTCACAATAACGTCCTTATAGTCTTGCACCACTATGTGCATCTCCAGAAACCTGCGGCAGGTACCATCATGAACCATCATACACACAGATTCAAAAACATCACTTCACAATAACGTCCTAATAGTCTTGCACCACTATGTGCTTCTCCAGAAACCTGCGGCAGGACCCATCATGAACCATCATATTTAATTAATCATATCTATTTTGATAATGTATGTATTGTATATAGTATAAATATGACTTCTGTTATACATTTATATTTAAAAAATAATAATATAAATACTGTGCCCCATAAATTTTTCTTTAAAATTTCGCAAAACTATCTAGGGTTGGCTGGAAGAAATCTCTCTCAGAGATACCTTTGGACCAATTAATTTAGTACCTCCTCATATATACACTCACAGGCATATTTAACCGCCCACCGTTATTTCTCGTTACCCTGTTTGTTTACGTTAACTATAGCTTATGCACTCTTTTATTTTTGTCAAGTGGGTACTTCAGCAATAAAATAAACACGTATACCCTCATTTCGTTGCATAAGATTGTGTCACGAATCATTTTTCGAATTTAGTCGTTGTTAGACATTATTAGCGTTACGTCACAGAATAATCAATCCTTGTTTCTTTTTGCCGCAGTGGGTCAATATTATTCAATTTGACTTTAAAGTGATTGTTCATCGTTTTTGAATTTAAAAAAAATCGGGTGAGAATGTGCCGGGGCACACGGCCGTTGGTTTTAACGTGAAACGTCATGTTAGGGAATCGCTTTTGAAGTAAAAGATTGAAATAAAAAAAAAAAACAAGATTGGCGGTATTTTAAGTATTTTAATAAAAAACTCAAAGTCACAACAGCGAGCTGACTATATAAGTGAAATATTCACACCACATTTTTGTTTCTAAGACTAATAGTTTTTAATTATTAAGGTACGATGATATAGACCTTTTCGTTACGGTCCACTTTTTAAACCTGGTACCCGTATGTTTCGCGCGATTTTAAAGACGTTTCACGTCAAAAATGCCGCTGGATGCGACTGGTGCAGCCAGGGCAGTGGCTTTGGCCGATGCTGGGTACAGTCAACGTCGCATCGCTCGTACACTCGGTGTACCTCGAACCACGGTGCGGGATGCTATCAGACGATTTCGGGAGAATGGTTCGTACACCCGGAGACCAGGTCTAGGTCGACATCGCTGCACTTCAGCTCGAGATGACAGGTTCATTGTCAGTAATGTCCTAAGAAACGGTTTTGCACCGCTACTGAAGCTCGTGTACCTGGCTTTTTGATGTGAGAAATGTGACTGTTAGTAAACGTACAATAAGACGAAGACTGGCAGAAAGAAATCTGAGAGCTTTTCACCCAGCTCGAGTGCCAGAACTGCTCCCTCAGCACCGTAGAGCTAGACTTGGTTTTGCGAGAGAACATGCTGACTGGACTATGGAGGAATGGAAGGACGTACTGTTTTCAGATGAGAGTAGATAGCCTAAGAGGTCCAGATGGACGTCAGCGTGTCTACAGGCGCCAGAATGAAAGGTTTGCTCCATGCGCTAACCGAAAACAGTGGTTACCAAGGAGGTCCATAATGGTTGGGGAGGTATCTCTTACGAGGCTCGTACCGATCTTGTTGTGTTTGACAGAGGCAGTGTGAACGCTCAAAGGTACGCGGAGGAAGTTCTTCAAGAACATGTCGTACCTTTCGCGCCATTTATTGGACACATCTTCAGACTAATGCATGAAAATGCACGTTGCCATACGGCAAGATCAGTCACTGATTATCTTAATGAGGTCGGGATTCAAGTTCTACCTTGGCCTGCACCCGACCTCAATCCAATTGAACATATTTGGAACAAGCTAAAAAGACGCATACGAGCAAGAGTACCAGCACCTACGACCTTGAGGGAGCTCAAGACGGCTGCGATAGAGGAGTGGCACAATATTCCCCAATCGGACATCCAAGTGGATGGATGGATTACCAAACCGGCTCCAAGAAGTCATTAGAGCCCGGCAACACCCATTATTAAAAAATATTAACCATTTTTTTTTCAAAATTTAAATTTTTGACAAAATTTTGTTCAATATCGTTTTCTTTTGTGTACTCGTGAATAAGCAACGTGATTTAAGGCCTCTTGTCTTTAAGTTTACCTTGATGATTGTTTTCAACTTATCATCCCATGAAATTTGGGCTAAAATCCTGAATTTCCGCAAATTCAACGAAAAACGAGGTGGGCGGTTAATTGTGCCTGTGAGTGTATATATTTATTTTTATTGCAATATTGTTTAATTGTGTACAATAAAGAGTTTATATAAAATAAATCTAATAATTTATCTGTCGAGTTGTCTACTGTTATATTGTTAAAAAGAATATATAATTATTAAGCAAATAATACAAGTAAGACAGATGTCAAATAACTAATTTATTTTTAAAATAACCATAAACTATTACCATGTACAACATCTCCCTCTTCAACAAAAACAACTTTAATTCTAAAACATAAAATACAATGACTTCACTCCCCTTAAACAAAATTATATAAATTTACCTTCACAT
This sequence comes from Scirpophaga incertulas, assembly GCA_036419045.1. Lineage (NCBI taxonomy): Eukaryota > Metazoa > Arthropoda > Insecta > Lepidoptera > Crambidae > Scirpophaga > Scirpophaga incertulas. The sequence goes on along the minus strand of CM071647.1, from coordinate 291,910 downwards.
AAACTAAAACTCATTAACAAAGAAACAAATTAAAATATATACTAATCACTATAACGAACTGGCTGTCGAACAACACGACCATATCTAGTAACGTAACGGCCCCGATCAGGTCCTAACCGTTGTTGCACTTCCCTTGAAGCATCCGGTTCCACTGTTGTGGCTACAGGTAAAACCTCTTCATTAGTATCATCCAAATAATTATAATGAAGTGAATTTCTTTTGGGCAAACCCAAAATATGAGCCCTGTTACGTCTATACACTCCACCATTCTCATTACCCAACCAATATGACCTCGGAACACTAGCTTTATCGATCACACGCGCCTTTTCCCACACCTTACCATTCCGCATACGAACATCCTCACCAACTTCTAATGGTCTTTGATTCCTAGTGCCACCATCATAATAAAATTTCATCTTATCATTCCGCTCCTGTCTAACAACCCGCACTTTTTCATGATCAATATAATCAGGAGCCAACATCTCTGTAGTAGCTGGTAATCTAGTTCTAAGAGACCTACCCATCAATAACTGAGCTGGAGAATAGGTTTCACCTGTAATTGCTGTATTTCTAAAATTTAACAAGGCTAGTTGCCACTCAGTACCGTCTTCGCTGGCTTTTTTGAACAAACGTTTTACAGTTTGTACATTACGTTCAGCTAAGCCATTAGATTGTGCATACAACGGCGAACTAGTAACATGCTCTATACCCCATTTAACCACAAAGTCATGAAACTCTGCCGAACTAAACTGTGTTCCATTATCAGTCACCAATTTACTAGGAATTCCAAATCGTGAAAATATGCATTTCATTTTGATAATCACCGTGTAACTCTGTAAATTAGGTAATGTGACAACTTCTACAAACTTAGAATAATAATCAACTAAGAGTAAATAATGCTTATTATCATATTCGAATAAATCAGCAGCCAACATTTGCCAAGGCAATTTAGGCACAGGATGCGGTATTAATGGTTCTCGAGGAGCAGCAACACGATGCCGTTGGCATGGTTGGCAATTTTGAATAACCATTTCAATCTCGGCTGCCATACCAGGCCACCACATCACTTCTCTCGCTCTCCTCTTACACTTTTCGATACCCATGTGTCCTTCATGAATGCGATCTAACATGTCTTTACGCAAAGTCTTTGGTATTACAATCTTACTATTTCTAAATAAAACACCCTTAAAGAAATGCAAATCATTCCTGACTAACCAAAATGATCTTGCTTCTCTTTTCACACTATTTCTAATCAAAGGCCAGCCAAGAAAATAATATTCAATTACACATGCCAACTCATTATCCGTATCCGTTTCACGTCGAATTCTATCCATCATTTCACTAGATGCCTCAATATTATCATACATCGCATTAACATGAACTGTCACATCATCATAAATATCATTATCTGAATCATTCTCTACGGCCGCACGTGATAAGGCATCCGCAATAAACATCTTTTTTCCCGACTTGTACACTATTTTTAAGCAATAAGCCTGCAACCTTAACAACATGCGTTGCAACCTAGGTGGTGTTTCATTTAGTGGTTTTTTGAAAATAACTTCTAGAGGTTTATGATCACTTTCTACAGTAACCTCACTATGCCCATAAACATACTGACGGAACCTTTCACACCCAAACAGAATGGCCAACAGCTCTTTTTCAATTTGGGCCCAACGCTTTTCAGAGGGTGTGAGAGTACGTGCAGCATAAGCGACGGGTTGCCCTCCCTGTAAAATACACGCTCCTAATCCACAACCACTCGCATCAACAGACACTGTAACCGGTTCATCTGGTGAATAATACCTCAACACAGGTGCATTACAAATACTTTTCTTTAAGTTTTCAAAAGCCATACTGTGCTCTTGACACCATTCAAACTCAACATCCTTTTTAACCAAATTTCGCAAAGGTGCCGACACATCTGAATACGCAGGAATGAACCTGGCCATATAATTTGTTATCCCTAAAAATCTTTCTACACCTTTTTTATCGACTGGAATTGGCATTGCCATTATTGCACTAACTCTGCCTTGATCAGGACGCATACCCGTACTACTAAAAATGTGCCCCAAAAATTTGATTTCCTTATCTAAGAATTTACATTTACTTTTGTTAAATTTCACTCCATTATCCCTTGCACGCTTCATTACCTCATTTAACCTATTATCATGTTCAATTTCCGTCGTTCCCCAGACTAAAATATCATCACAGAAAACTTCAACACCAGGCATTGAAAATATCTTAAACATTTCATGATGAAAAATTTCAGGTGCGCAATTAATACCGAACGGCATTCTCAAGAACCTATACCTTCCAAACGGCGTAGTAAACGTACAGAGCTTAGAACTGGACTCATCAAGCCGTAGCATCCAAAATCCGTTTTTTGCATCCAATTTAGAAAAATACTTGGCACCTGATAGGTTACTAGCAATTTCTTCCAACGTCGGTAACTGAAAATGACAGCGCCTAACAGCTTTATTTAAGTGGCACGGATCTAAGCACAATCTTAGTTTCTTATCAGGTTTTTCTACTATTACAATATTAGACACCCAGTCCGTTGGTCCCTCTTCTTTAACAATTATATTCATTTGTATCATATTATCTAATTCTTCCTTAAGGCGTGATATCAACTTAATAGGAATTTTTCTAGAAGCATTAATTACTGGTGGAATATTATTATCAACTACAATTTTACAAATAGTTGGCAAGCAACCAACGCCATCAAAAAGCGATTCATCGAAATTGTATTTAAACGAAACTTCATTAATACGCGCAATTAATTTTAATTTCGTACAGGCGTGCAGACCTAATAAATTGCTACAAGAAACACCTAACACGTATATCTTTTCTTTGATACATATACCCTTAAAACTCAACAAAGCGTCAAAACACCCCATGACTGGCAACTTTGCCCGGCTAATTTCACGTAATATTACTTTATCTTTTATTAATAAATCGGCTCTAAAACCAGCAGCTTGAAAAGATTCCATTGATACAACTGATACATCAGCACCACTATCTAGCTTAAAACTCATATTTACATCATTTACATTAATTATTTCATACCACGAAGAATTAACATCTACAGCCTCAATTGACAGACTATATAAGACAGACTCTAAAGAATTTACCTCATTTTCTACATTATTGTCAGAGACTTCACGCAAAAATTTTATTTTACATAATTTTGCGTAATGACCTATACGATCACACTTGTAACATTTTATATTTTTTGCTGCACACCAAGCATTGACATTATGTACGCGTCCACATTTGTCACAAATATTATTGCTAACATTACAATAACCTCCACGTTGCTGCATGAAGAATCTACCTCGACCACGTTGAAATCGTTGACCTTGAGGAACACCACGTACCTCTTCAACCAATGGATCAGTGGTGGGGCCCGCAACACTAACCACACGAGTACACTCCACAGCTTGCCGACTCGCTGTCTCTGCCGCTCGACACCACCTTACTGCTTCGTCGAGTTCTAAATTCTGCTTCGATAACAATCTTTCTCTCATATTCACATCCTTTATTCCGCGAATCATTTGCGTTAAAATAAGACTGCTACGTAAATTGCCAAACTCGCAAGTCTTGCTCTTTGATTTCAAACTACTGAGATACTTGTCAAATGTGTCATCTTTTTGATACAACTCAAAAAACACATGCCTTTCGAAATTTATATTTCTAGCCGGATCACAAAATTTCGAAAATTTATCTAGCAACACGTCAAAGTTTATTTTTTGTTCATATGATAGCTCCATTTGTTCAAGCATTTCTCTACCAAACTTGCCAACGACATGTAAAAACAAAGCGCACTTCTCACGGTCAGGAGCCACATCTTTTCCCGAAGCTATTAAATAATATTCAAAAGCAGATTTCCACTCACGCCAATTTACTGCAAGATTTCCCACTTCAGCCAATGGTTCCGGCTGCTGTATAGCCGAATACATCATCATCTTTGACAGAGTAACGTTCGCCTCCGGAGTTTTATCTTCTGTCTTATTGGAATTGCTCATTTTACGCATTAAATGTTTAAACCACACCTGACACCATGTTATATTGTTAAAAAGAATATATAATTATTAAGCAAATAATACAAGTAAGACAGATGTCAAATAACTAATTTATTTTTAAAATAACCATAAACTATTACCATGTACAACATCTACCATGTTTTTTTCGACACAAATTTTTGCACGCGTGTCGTTTGGTGGCAGTGCAGAGGAACGGTATTTGTCGGAGCTTACAGCTTAGCTTCAACTTTGTAGCTTCAACAAAAACCTCACAATAACGGCATCACATCTTATCAACCATCATCATATCCTCACAAACTATCACAAGCCTCTCCTATAGCATCCATCACATCGAACAGCCCCAAAATCGATTTCATAATATATTACACAAGTTATTTATTTACCTGGCTATTTCGTAGAGTTGGAAAGCATCCTCTAGAGAGGCTGCCGACGATCTCCCACGGGAACTACTTCCCCCCCACGCCTAGAAAAGGAGGGAATACTTAAATATCTAAACTTGTCGCCATATTGTCAATAGCCACCACAAGATAACGAAGAGAGTTATAATTGTAAGTATCCTATAGATCGCATATAAAATCGTATATATTTATATGAAATCGCGCAGTTAAAATATATGAATTAACATACTGCCCGAACATACGCCCTAAAAAGGAGGGACTTGGCTCCCATTGGTAATTTGTGGGAACTAAAAATAGACCAAAATCGGGATCGCCCTTGAACCGGGATAAACAAGAATAACTCGAGTCCAACAAAAGATATAGCGACATAATAAATATTATTACAGTATTAGAAAAAGAAAAATAAGCCCCTACAAGTTCCTACACAATGTGAAGGGTAAATAAAACAACAATATCGAAAACAGGGTTGTTATATACAAATTAAAGGACAAAATTAATATAAGGGCCAAAAGGGTTAAACAGGCGATTTCTGCCACATCCATCCGACATCCTTCCGAGGCGAAACTAAAATCAGACATTCAGACTCAGACAAGCGGACGACTGCTGGAAATACTACAGAAAGCTGCCTGGCCGAGTGAACCGAATACATTAGCGTTTGAATTCTTCCTGAACCAACCCCTCGCCTTTCGGCATCATTCTCAACCCCAACCACAGTTAAGTTTGCCTGCGTCGTGCACACAAAAGGTATGCAAATACATAGATATACCCACCCCCCTTTCCCGGGGGGGTGGGCAGAAATCACAGTTGTCGACTTGTAACGAACCAAACATATATATTTTTTTTAAATGCTAGGCGCGGCAGATGACCTTCTCCCGCCTGATGTTAAGCGGTGAAAGAGGCCCAAATGAGATGACAGATAAGATAGTGACTTTACTCCACTCTCCTACCTGCCCTATCCCTGTCGGCCCAAAAGATGCCTTTTCACGCCTCTTTTGAAGGAACCCATGTTGTAGGATGTAGGAAACACATACGCAGGCAGAGAATTCCAAGTGCGGGAAGTACGGCAGAAGAAGGAATCTTGGAATTTCTTAGTGCGGTGTGGAATGGGGGACGTAGTGTACGGATGGCTCCGATTTCCCTGGCTTTCGCGACTTTCATGCACGCTCGTCCGTTACGGATAATTTTGACCTGACCTTTTTTCAATATATTACCTACTAGCTTCAGCCCGCGGCTTCGCCCGCGTGAAATTAGTTTTTGTCAATCCTGGTCCCTTATGTCTAAGGTACCATGATTCATGGTCTTATCTTCAATTCAACCCCTATTTCACCCCCACACTGGTAAAAATTTCAAAATGCTAGAACAAATGTTTGACGAACTTTCAACCCTTATTTCACCCACTAGCTGGTCGAAATTTCAAAAATACTAGAACAAATAAATAAATAATAAATAAATAAATATTTGTTACACTTACACCAATTAGCCTAGCCCAAGGTAAGCTCTGTAAGGCTTGTGCTATGGGATCTAGGGTAACGGATAGACATACATATATTATACATATATAAATAATTTTAATTGAAATACCGTAGACTCCTATAACTTCGCCTAGTTTTTAAATGTTTATGACATATTTTTGAATTTTCCCTCTCAACGAAATCATTCTAGAACACCAACACCATTGCATATGGATAAATAAGATGAATGTTTTTTGAATGTGTGTGTAATAAATTGCTACCAATGTGTTTAAAGTACCAAAATGTCATTTGAAAATTGAAGGCGAAGTTGGGGCTCAAAATTAAACTTCGCCTATCACCGAAATATTTAATATTACGATTAAAATAGATGCTTAAATATTTTTATTTAAATTCATAATAATAGACTAAATATTTGTTTAACCAAAGTAATGAAAGGACAAAAATAATATTTTTTTGTATATGGTAGGCGAAGTAAGGTTGGGATATTTCGAAACTAGGAACAAACTCTAGGGTTGTCAGTTTTCATTAACTTTTTTTAAGAAAGGTAATTTAGTTTAAACAAATAAAATACTCAAATCTTGAGGTTTTTTAATAAAAAAATAAACATTACAAACTTCACTTAAAAATTAAATGAGGATTTGAAATCGTGCTTCAATATTTTAAAACAAGGTTTAATAAATTTAAATCCTTACAAATTATCAACTAGATACTAAGGATTCAGCCTCACATTGCTTAGTAATATAACAACATTTATTGATAAACGTTTCATATTTTTAATACTACGAGAAGTAAAAACTAATAACAACTACCTACTACAATGAGATTCTTTCACAATCATTAAATATATAGATTCAAAATAACAAAATGTAACAAACTGATAATAAAAATAAAGAGATCGTATACTTACACGAGATCAAAAATTAGAATATAAAATAAAAAAAAACTTATCCAATATTATAATGGAACCATTTAGAAATGTCAAATATTAACAAACCGCGTCTTTGTGTGAAAGGGTCCGGTAAAACTACTTCAATATCATCTTTATTAATGACAGAAATATCGTCGTTAATAGGCCATGCAAATTTACCTTGACCTTTGTGTCGTAGGAACTTGAGCTTCAAATTATTTTGGTCTTCTATGCAGATTATTTTCCCTACGAAGTATTTGGTAGTACCTCTTTCTGAATTAAATCTTACTAACAAAAAATTTCCTTCATTTGGAGTTTTGACAGTTGCATTATTTTGTGATAAATTGAATACATCATTACCCGGCAGCATGTCCATTTCATAATTGTCAATTTCATCTGTATTGTCATTATCTTCTTCCGCATCATAATTGATTTCTTCCTCATAATCATCAGAACTGTCATGAACTGAGTAATCATCTTCATAGGATTCATCAGTGTCTTCTTTACTGTTTTTCTTCTTCGGTGTTATAATTTTCTCTTTCGTCAAAACTTCTTCATCAGTCGTATCCTCATTGTAACAATAATTTAAAAGCTCTAAGGATTTCTCTTGAACATTCTCCTGATAGTCGCTACAGACTACAGGCTGTTTCTGGTTTGTTATGTCTGATTCACTGTCAGGATTCTGTTTTATAGGGGATTTCAGCACAATATTGGATGTGACAACAATTTTATTATTTGAAGCAACTTTTTTGTTTGGATGAGCACATTTACCTTTTTTTGCATTTATTTTGAAATCTAAATTTACAGTGAATGCAAAATCATTAGCGGTAACAGATTTACCCGGCTCTATTTTAATTTTTTTATTTTTAGTTTGAGGTTGTTTTACTTTAGGGGTTCGTATTTCAGTCAGATAATCTATAACTGCGCGATCAACACCATAATCCGCAGGTTCTTTGTAATCAGGGAGCCGTTTCAAAACTGTTTCAGGGTTGAATGGGTATATGCCTGTTGATGCAAATGCACTGATAATATTACCATCTCGTTTGGACAATTCATCCATAATCTGTGTCAATAGGCCGGGGAAACGACATTTATTTAAAGATTTTTCAGATGGATTCTCGATTTTAAATTGAGTAAGAATTTTTCGCCAAAGACGTTTTAAAGGGCCATATACACATACATCCAGAGGTTGTGTCAAATGAGTTGAATTCGTTGGCAATAAAACGAACCGTATGTTATGCTGTTCACATAGTGACACAATCTCTGGATTTAAATGCGAGGCTAAATTATCACCCACAACTAATTTTGGACCTGAAAGTTTGGTTGCCCACGGAATTGCTACATTGACGAACCAGTCTTCAAATAGATTAGCATCAAACCAGCCAGAAGCAGAATGATTATACCGAGCGTGAGGAGGTCCACCTGTAACCCACTGCGTCCACATGTGCTTGGATTTATAAACGACATAGGGTGGAAGCATTTTTCCATCTGCAGTTGCAGCAAACATGATAGAAATGCATCCCTTAGAATGGTTTAAAATCCTTTCAGGGTACTTTGTACCTCTTTTGACGATGAACTTTGCCTTTCCTGGGTCATCTGACAAGTTTGTTTCGTCATAGTTCATTATGTTTTTTTTCGGTACTTGTAGAAGAGACCCTTTTAAATTATTAAAATATTGCCGCAATTCGCTGCAAGATTTTTCAGCTCTCGCTTTTTTAATATTTGAAGTAACCCTTAGTGACAATTGATGTCGGTGACGTTTTAGAAAACCATAGGCCCATTTTTCGCCTGGCATTTGCCCTTTGAAAATATTCCTTTCATTTTTTTGTAAATACTTATGGACCATGCACCGTAAGTCAAGTAATGATAGAGGACTCCCAAAATCAGCTGCAGCAATTAAAACTTTAATAATTTCGTTTTCTTCCTGAGAACTTAATCTCGTTGGACATCCGACTTTACGATTGTGCTTATTTCTAAGTTTGTCTAACAAGGTTCTTCTCGGTATTCCAAAATGCCTTTCTGCCTCATATGAAGACATTTGTTTATTGCGTATACATTCTAAAGCCAACGCAAGCATTTCAGGATCATGCGCCACAGTATATGACCTTTTTTGTTTTATTTTCGAAGTTTGCTGCATTTTGTTACTATGTTGGTTCTCTGTAGGCAATGAAAATAGCAGTAAGTATGGATTTACAAATTCGAGAGTTTAGTTCTACTTTGAACATAAAAAAATTAATTAAGTTTTATTATTTCGACAAGTAGCAAGTAACAACCCTAGGTGTAGGCGAAGTATAGTCAGCGATGGTTTACAAAACCTGTCCTAACATTGCCTTCTAAAATAATTATTTTAATATCAGAGATAACTAGATTTATTTTAGCATATCGTAAGACCAACTACGTATGTTATCAACTATAAAGATTTCAAATTCTTACCTTTATCCATTTTAGTGCCAGACGAAGATTTTATGGCATCCTCGAAAAAATGACGCGCACCTCATTTGAGTTCTCGAATGACACTAACAAAATGGCGAACCGTAACTTGTCAAATGTAGTATCAGTGTTACCACCAATAAATTTCTGTTCCACCCAATGAAGTCAAAGCAGTTTACCATTACAAAAACAGAGTGTAAGAGGATTTAAAAATTTTAGGCGAAGTTTCCTACAAAAGGCGAAGTTATAGGAGTCTACGGTATATATCAACAACCATGACTAAGGTACAAATGCTGGCATTCATCACACGAACATCTGCCCCCACCGGGATTCGAACCCGGGACCTCAGAGATGGCGACACCTTGAAACCGGTGTACTATCCACTCGACTATGGAGGTCGTCGAAACAAATGTTTAATGATTTCTTATTAAGTGCTTAAATATAAAGTTTCATGGTTTGATCTTTAAAAATTAAGAAATCCCATACAAACTTTCAACCTTTATTTCAACTCCTTCATCCCTTTTTTATTTCGAAATAAAAAGTAGCCTATGTTCTGTCTTAGGGTCTAAAGATTGTCTGTATCAAATTTCTTCAAAATCGGTTGCGAGGTTTAAGCGGGAAAGCGTAACAGACAGACAGAGTTACTTTCGCATTTATAATATTAGTTGGGATTTGGTTCAAGCTATGATCTCTGCCCACCCATTCTGCCCGAAAATTTGCATAATTTACGCCTGACCTTCTAAATGTCCACAATCTTTAGTATTGTGACTAACGGAAGGTACAGGCAGTACAATGTAGGCGACCCGGGAGGGACCTCACCCCGGATGGTGGGGTGACATCATAGGAGGTTGGAGGGGGGGGGGGTGCAAAATCGCTTCCCCCCCTCGAAAGGGGCTCCCTAGCTCCCCTAGCCCTCCCTAGCCTATTGAAAGTTACTCTTTACATCAGGTACCTACCATTAAAAGTCCAGCCATTTCCGAGATTAACAGGAGCAAACAGACCGACAGACAGACGACACTCCAATTTCATTTATATGTATAGACCATATATAACAAATTGCCACAAGTACTAACAGACTTAATGTGACAAGGCATTTTCTACCAGTGAACCGAGCGGCAGAGAATGTAAGAAACAATAAAAGGTTACAAAGAAATCTATTTGGCGATACAAAGATCAAAACTATTGCGAACTTACGATCGCCTACTTGCAATGTAGCGTTATGTAAATTAAGACACAATAAATAATTTTCTAATTTATTTATTTATTATAAGAAAAAGTCGCAGTGCGCGCTTAGAGTGGGCGTGGTGACTCACCGACGCGCCGTTGCCCGAGTTGGTGGGGGAGGGGGAGGCTGGCCCTCGCCCGATGAGACTCAGGTCCACCTGCGGAGGGAGCATATATTCATTCTATCAAAATTGTAAATCTTTCACAACTTTACTTATCATACCTGCCTAGTTGGTGTAGGTGATGTACAAAGTCGGTGTATGTCGCGAATCATGTGAGTATATGTGACGTACTAGGTCCGTATATGTCGCGAACAAGGTCGGTGTAAGTGTCGTCCCAGGTCGATGGATGCGTCATACCAGGTCGATGTGTGTCGTACCAGGTTATTGCATGTGTCATGCCAGTTCGATGTATGCGTCATACCAGGTTATAGCATGTGTCGTGCCAGGTCGATGTATGTTGTGCCAGGTCCATGTATGTGTCGTGCCAGGTCGCTGTATGTGTTGCACTAGGTCAGTGCGTGTCGTATCAGGTAGGTGTATGTCGTACCAGGTCGATAATGTCGTACCAGGTCGACGTATCTGTCGTGCCAGGTAGATGTGTCGTACCAGGTAGATGAATGTGTCGTACCAGGTCGATGAATGTGTTGTACCAGGTCGTTGTACGTGTCGTACCAGGTCGATGAATATGTGCCAGGTCACTGTACGTGTCGTACCAGGTCGATGTATATGTCGTACTAGGTCGATGTATGTGTCGTGCCAGGTAGATGAATGTCTTACCAGGTCGTTGTACGTGTCGTACCAGGTTGATGAATATGTGCCAGATCGATATATGTCGTACCAGGTCGATGTATGTGTCGTGCCAGGTAGATGTATGTGTCGTGCCAGGTAGATGAATGTGTCTTATCAGGTCGTTGTACGTGTCGTACCAGGTCGATATATGTCGTACCAGGTCGATGTGTGTCGTGCCCGGCAGATGTGTCGTACCAGGTCTGCGAATGTGTCGTACCAGGTCGATATATGTGTCGTGGCAGGTCGATGTGTCGTACCAGGTCGATGAAAGTGTCGTACCTAACGGCGGGGTCCACGCACACCACCCCGCCCGCCGTCACTCCCCTGTGCGGTGGTACCTGGTCGGTGTAGGCGGCGTGCAGCAGCGCGCGCGCGAACCGGCGCGGCAGCACGGCGGGGTCCACGCACACCACCCCGCCCGCCGTCACTCCCCTGTGCGGTCGTACCTGGTCGGTGTAGGCGGCGTGCAGCAGCGCGCGCGCGAACCGGCGCGGCAGCACGGCGGGGTCCACGCACACCACCCCGCCCGCCGTCACTCCCCTGTGCGGTGGTACCTGGTCGGTGTAGGCGGCGTGCAGCAGCGCGCGCGCGAACCGGCGCGGCAGCACGGCGGGGTCCACGCACACCACCCCGCCCGCCGTCACTCCCCTGTGCGGTGGTACCTGGTCGGTGTAGGCGGCGTGCAGCAGCGCGCGCGCGAACCGGCGCGGCAGCACGGCGGGGTCCACGCACACCACCCCGCCCGCCGCCGTCACTCCCCTGTGCGGTCGTACCTGGTCGGTGTAGGCGGCGTGCAGCAGCGCGCGCGCGAACCGGCGCGGCAGCACGGCGGGGTCCACGCACACCACCCCCCCGCCGTCACTCCCCTGTGCGGTGGTACCTGGTCGGTGTAGGCGGCGTGCAGCAGCGCGCGCGAACCGGCGCGGCAGCACGGCGGGGTCCACGCACACCACCCCGCCCGCCGTCACTCCCCTGTGCGGTCGTACCTGGTCGGTGTAGGCGGCGTGCAGCAGCGCGCGCGCGAACCGGCGCGGCAGCACGGCGGGGTCCACGCACACCACACCGCCGCCCGCCGTCACTCCCCTGTGCGGTGGTACCTGGTCGGTGTAGGCGGCGTGCAGCAGCGCGCGCGCGCGAACCGGCGCGCAGCACGGCGGGGTCCACGCACACCACCCCGCCCGCCGTCACTCCCCTGTGCGGTCGTACCTGGTCGGTGTAGGCGGCGTGCAGCAGCGCGCGCGCGAACCGGCGCGGCAGCACGGCGGGGTCCACGCACACCACCCCGCCCGCCGTCACTCCCCTGTGCGGTGGTACCTGGTCGGTGTAGGCGGCGTGCAGCAGCGCGCGCGCGAACCGGCGCGGCAGCACGGCGGGGTCCACGCACACCACCACCCGCCCGCCGTCACTCCCCTGTGCGCTCGTACCTGGTCGGTGTAGGCGGCGTGCAGCAGCGCGCGCGCGAACCGGCGCGGCAGCACGGCGGGGTCCACGCCACCACCCCGCCCGCCGTCACTCCCCTGTGCGGTCGTACCTGGTCGGTGTAGGCGGCGTGCAGCAGCGCGCGCGCGAACCGGCGCGGCAGCACGGCGGGGTCCACGCACACCACCCCGCCCGCCGTCACTCCCCTGTGCGGTGGTACCTGGTCGGTGTAGGCGGCGTGCAGCAGCGCGCGCGCGAACCGGCGCGGCAGCACGGCGGGGTCCACGCACACCACCCCGCCCGCCGTCACTCCCTGTGCGCTCGTACCTGGTCGGTGTAGGCGGCGTGCAGCAGCGCGCGCGCGAACCGGCGCGGCAGCACGGCGGGGTCCACGCACACCACCCCGCCCGCCGTCACTCCCCTGTGCGCTCGTACCTGGTCGGTGTAGGCGGCGTGCAGCAGCGCGCGCGCGAACCGGCGCGGCAGCACGGCGGGGTCCACGCACACCACCCCGCCGCGCCGTCACTCCCCTGTGCGGTGGTACCTGGTCGGTGTAGGCGGCGTGCAGCAGCGCGCGCGCGAACCGGCGCGGCAGCACGGCGGGGTCCACGCACACCACCCCGCCGCGCCGTCACTCCCTGTGCGGTCGTACCTGGTCGGTGTAGGCGGCGTGCAGCAGCGCGCGCGCGAACCGGCGCGGCAGCACGGCGGGGTCCACGCACACCACCCCGCCCGCCGTCACTCCCCTGTGCGGTGGTACCTGGTCGGTGTAGGCGGCGTGCAGCAGCGCGCGCGCGAACCGGCGCGGCAGCACGGCGGGGTCCACGCACACCCCCCGCCGCCGTCACTCCCCTGTGCGGTGGTACCTGGTCGGTGTAGGCGGCGTGCAGCAGCGCGCGCGCGAACCGGCGCGGCAGCACGGCGGGGTCCACGCACACCACCCCGCCCGCCGTCACTCCCTGTGCGCTCGTACCTGGTCGGTGTAGGCGGCGTGCAGCAGCGCGCGCGCGAACCGGCGCGGCAGCACGGCGGGGTCCACGCCACACCACCCCGCCCGCCGTCACTCCCCTGTGCGCTCGTACCTGGTCGGTGTAGGCGGCGTGCAGCAGCGCGCGCGCGAACCGGCGCGGCAGCACGGCGGGGTCCACGCACACCACCCCGCCCGCCGTCACTCCCCTGTGCGGTCGTACCTGGTCGGTGTAGGCGGCGTGCAGCAGCGCGCGCGCGAACCGGCGCGGCAGCACGGCGGGGTCCACGCACACCACCGCCCGCCGTCACTCCCCTGTGCGCTCGTACCTGGTCGGTGTAGGCGGCGTGCAGCAGCGCGCGCGCGAACCGGCGCGGCAGCACGGCGGGGTCCACGCACACCACCCCGCCCGCCGTCACTCCCCTGTGCGGTGGTACCTGGTCGGTGTAGGCGGCGTGCAGCAGCGCGCGCGCGAACCGGCGCGGCAGCACGGCGGGGTCCACGCACACCACCCCGCCGCGCCGTCACTCCCCTGTGCGGTCGTACCTGGTCGGTGTAGGCGGCGTGCAGCAGCGCGCGCGCGAACCGGCGCGGCAGCACGGCGGGGTCCACGCACACCACCACGCCCCGCCGTCACTCCCCTGTGCGGTCGTACCTGGTCGGTGTAGGCGGCGTGCAGCAGCGCGCGCGCGAACCGGCGCGGCAGCACGGCGGGGTCCACGCACACCACCCCGCCCGCCGTCACTCCCCTGTGCGGTGGTACCTGGTCGGTGTAGGCGGCGTGCAGCAGCGCGCGCGCGAACCGGCGCGGCAGCACGGCGGGGTCCACGCACACCACCCCGCCCGCCGGCGCGCGCGACATCACTCCCCTGGGGACACGTGAAAGTACACGGCAATATTCAATAGGCAATTCCTTCTTGAGCAGTGTGCAGTAAGACAGTTGTTGACGTACTACTTAATAATATTAATTCAAATTATAAAGATAACTTGTAAAACCGTGCGCCTTGAAATAGGTCGCAGCGTAAGCAAAAATGTACGTTGCTCGTACAACTTTCTTTCAAACAAGAAATTTTGTTATGAGCGTATAAAAAATTTTCTATCATTCGTGATTATACATTAAATAAAAGAAATTTAATAATGGGATTTGTTTACGGACAACACTTTAAATGTTTTGTTTCTTCATTGAGTTTGGCTACAAATACAAATAATTATTTGAATTTCTTTCTCTAGCTCTGTTCCCAATCTTATTTGGGGTCGGCGCAATATGCTTTCCTCCTCCAGTCTCCTCTATCACTTTGGCACTTATTCTCTTCTTTAACATTTCACCATTCACAGTCCTTCCATCGTTTCTTTGGTCTTCCTCTCCCCACACGCCCAACCGCTTTCATGTCCATAAGTTTCCTAGGAACAAGATCATTCCCTCTTCATAAAACGTGACAATACCAGGAAAGGCTATTTTCTCTCAATTTTTCGACAATACGAGCTACATTCAGACCTTCCCCTGATTTATTCATTCCTCGCTCTATCTGCGCCATTTTTGTTCATTCATCCTCTAGACGGGCCAACATTCCGATCCATACATGCCCCCCCCCCCCCCACTTCTAGGGAAATACGGGTGTCACAGGTAATTCCCGTTACCTGTCCCCATTTCATCCATCTGTGCTAATCCTTCGCTTGACGTCTCAGTCAATTCCCCCATCTTCCTGAAGCAGTAAATTCCTAATAGACTGGAAGAGCTTCTTCAAGCACAAATAGGCCAAGGATTACTTCAACTCCAAATACAAAAATCAATAAGAGTTTACTAAATTCAATCGTACCCAATTTTAATCTCTTGCGTAATTATTAATTTGTTTAATTTTACAATTCAAATTTGGGCGCGAAAACGCCAATTCTCAGGCCGCCATGTCTGTGACGTCACGGGCATTGTAAACATTACGCTTCGCTGAAAGAAATAAACATATTTTCGAAATAAATAACGAAATATTTCGAAATAAATATTTCGTATAATAACTGAGAAACTTCGTTAATCTAATAAATTACACAGTAGACATGTACAACAAAACCGAGGTTGTTTATTTACAAGTCCAGTGACGTCACAGCGAATGCAAACATGGCGTACAGCGTTTTTGACATTCGAAGCACAGACAAAAAAACTTGTATTTTCAAATTGAAATATTTAATTTATTTTGCAGTTTTATGAATAGAAATTAATATTTTTCGTTTGTTTTTTCATAAATGAACTATAAAAACATAAATTTAGATTTTATTTTTCATAGTGCGTAATACCCTATTACACATAATCTGAGATATCCGTTTTGACGGCCTATCAACATGACATAATGTTGACAGGTAGACGATGACACCTGTCACAATCTGTCAGCACCAGGCAGGTGGACAGACAATCCCATTAACCCCCATGAACAATTTGCGGCGCCACATTTCTAGGCTCCCTACAAATTATATGAATTTGGAACCAGTGTGCTTAGTGTCACCTCTCCCTATCCTGGAGCGGACAATCACACCTTCGGTCGCCGTGAGCCCACCGTTTTTGCACCTCTGGCTGCGTTGTTACTCGTTACAGTGTCGTACCTACGGATGGACAATCCACCAACCTCTCAAGACCCTTTTTTTTTTTTTGTTCCCCTGAGGAAAATGCATTAAATTGCATACCCCGGCTGTGGCGAGCCGGGGTTATGTGGGGCTCTCCTCCCCAGAAGGGGGAGGCCTACCCACTAAAAACCTCAGGGATGGCCTTCCTCAGGCATGTAGGGAGCCCCCGGGAACACCAAGCCACCTCCGGGAACCCCCAGCCTCCGCTCCCCTGCCTAGAGGGGAGCCCTCCTCGGGGGAGGCTACTACCTCCCCCGGTCTCCTCCACCGACGACGCCCCCCGGCCACGGAAGGGGCGTGGTCCATCCCGGGTCGCCGTAGCAGTCGCGACTTCCTCGCGCCCGCCGGCGACCCGCGGACCTCTCATGGCCCTATCAACCATCTTGGTTTTGCGGGCTGAACAGCAGGGCAACAGCACTCTGCCGCGCGCACTTCTTCACTCTCTACAAATTGTTTAAGTCTCCTCCATTGTCCCTGGTTCCCTCTCCCCATTCTGGGGCGGACAAACACACTGACGCCTTCGGTTCTCCCCGAGGTCACCGCGTGCCCACCGTGATGTACCGCTAGCTTCGTCCTAGTGACCTCTGTCTTGTTGTCCTCTTCTCTCTTCGCCTCTGCTGATCCCACTCCTAATGTAGTGCCACCGATGCGCGAAGTCCCGCAGCCGCAGGAAATTTGCCTCCGTCCCTACGAGGTCGCAGTAGTAAATTAGGCCCACCCCAACCGTATTCACCGTATCTAGTAAGACCCTACGCGCGTTGCTATACAGCCTAACATCCCATAGTGCGTGGTGTAGGTCCTCATCCTCGCACTCCCCACAAGAACAACTAGTACAATCGTACCTACGGATGTACAGACGGACGGACGGACGCACCTGAAGTAGCGGGAGCGCGCGGCCAGCAGCACGCGGTGCACGGGCACCTCGTGCGCGCCCCACGCCAGCCGGCAGTCCGACATCTCGCCTGCGGACAGATTGCACGTGACGCGTTACTGTTCTCAATGTATACTGAATGGAGGCAGGAGGCAGGAGGCAGGAGGCGGCCACTCACCGCAGTCCAGCAGGTAGCGCATGTCGCGGTGCGCGTGCTCGGCCGTGCAGCCCAGCGTGGCAGGAGGCAGGAGGCAGGAGGCAGGAGGCAGGAGGCGGCCACTCACCGCAGTCCAGCAGGTAGCGCATGTCGCGGTGCGCGTGCTCGGCCGTGCAGCCCAGCGTGGCAGGAGGCAGGAGGCAGGAGGCAGGAGGCGGCCACTCACCGCAGTCCAGCAGGTAGCGCATGTCGCGGTGCGCGTGCTCGGCCGTGCAGCCCAGCGTGGCAGGAGGCAGGAGGCAGGAGGCAGGAGGCAGGAGGCGGCCACTCACCGCAGTCCAGCAGGTAGCGCATGTCGCGGTGCGCGTGCTCGGCCGTGCAGCCCAGCGTGGCAGGAGGCAGGAGGCGGCCACTCACCGCAGTCCAGCAGGTAGCGCATGTCGCGGTGCGCGTGCTCGGCCGTGCAGCCCAGCGTGGCAGGAGGCAGGAGGCAGGAGGCGGCCACTCACCGCAGTCCAGCAGGTAGCGCATGTCGCGGTGCGCGTGCTCGGCCGTGCAGCCCAGCGTGGCAGGAGGCAGGAGGCAGGAGGCAGGAGGCAGGAGGCGGCCACTCACCGCAGTCCAGCAGGTAGCGCATGTCGCGGTGCGCGTGCTCGGCCGTGCAGCCCAGCGTGGCAGGAGGCAGGAGGCAGGAGGCAGGAGGCAGGAGGCGGCCACTCACCGCAGTCCAGCAGGTAGCGCATGTCGCGGTGCGCGTGCTCGGCCGTGCAGCCCAGTGGCAGGAGGCAGGAGGCAGGAGGCAGGAGGCGGCCACTCACCGCAGTCCAGCAGGTAGCGCATGTCGCGGTGCGCGTGCTCGGCCGTGCAGCCCAGCGTGGCAGGAGGCAGGAGGCAGGAGGCGGCCACTCACCGCAGTCCAGCAGGTAGCGCATGTCGCGGTGCGCGTGCTCGGCCGTGCAGCCCAGCGTGGCAGGAGGCAGGAGGCAGGAGGCAGGAGGCAGGGGCGGCCACTCACCGCAGTCCAGCAGGTAGCGCATGTCGCGGTGCGCGTGCTCGGCCGTGCAGCCCAGCGTGGCAGGAGGCAGGAGGCAGGAGGCGGCCACTCACCGCAGTCCAGCAGGTAGCGCATGTCGCGGTGCGCGTGCTCGGCCGTGCAGCCCAGCGTGGCAGGAGGCAGGAGGCAGGAGGCGGCCACTCACCGCAGTCCAGCAGGTAGCGCATGTCGCGGTGCGCGTGCTCGGCCGTGCAGCCCAGCGTGGCAGGAGGCAGGAGGCAGGAGGCGGCCACTCACCGCAGTCCAGCAGGTAGCGCATGTCGCGGTGCGCGTGCTCGGCCGTGCAGCCCAGCGTGGCCGCCAGCGCGGCCCCCCTGCCGCCGCACCCGCCCCCGCACCCCGCCGCCGACATGCCCACTGGTCCAATCAAATCACAATTCTTTCTTTAAATTTTATACGTGTGTGGACATGAACTCCCTGTCGGTGAAGAACGATGCAATGATAAAAAGAGGTCACGAGCATCATATCGAACAATTCCTCGGAACATAAAGATTAGCTGGTTATAAAGGTGGTAGAATACAAATGAAGAGGCAAAGCCTCTCCTAAGACTCTCGAAACCGCTTGTGAGTACGGGATCGTCGACGAGTCTCACAGCGTGCTTTTGAACGAGTCGGAGGCCCCGAGCTGGTACCCAGCTCCTCCCGCCCGCAGAGATAGCAGCAGTACTCCATATGGGACTGACTTGCGACTTATACAATTTTTGTAACTTTAATGTTCAAAACAAGCTTATCATAAATTGTATTAACTCTGACCACTGACGGCAACTGACATCATTTGAGCAAAATCATGTTTGTTCTAAGCATGAGATTACTTGTAGACCTATCACAAAACGCGGCTTAGACAAATTTAAAAGCAATAATATTGATCAGACTGCAAATTTGTTTACTGAAGGATTAGAAACCAATAATTTATACAATTATTTATTTAATGAAATAAAAAATTAATGAAATGGTATATTTAAAGAAAAAGTTATAAAATTAAAACCGTAGTCAGCCCGTAATGAGAGTATCGTTGTATAACCATTCCAGCTATACTCGTATTAATAACATCGCTCGTGCGCACGATATTTATTTTTTAGATTTGAACTTTTGTAAATAGTTGACTTAGTTTATTGTTACTTTATTAATATATTAAATTAATATAAATTATATAATATATTAGATATAAAAATATATAACTTTCTTCCCTTTTACTACCCTACGCATTTATTATATGAACAGTGCAATGTGTTCACTGTCCGCCAGCTTTTTATAATGCACTCAGTTTTAAAACAACATATACTACTCTTGCCTATAGTGTAAATATTAATAGTATAAGGCGGAGAGATATCGTCTGCTATAGGAATTTTACCTCAAAATATAAATTTACAAATAGATTTTTTTCATTTCTTGGTCCTTTTCTCTATAATAAGTTAGAGTTTTAAAAATGTATGATTTAAATTACTATAATTGTAAACATATCCTGTACAACCACATTCAAAACTTAACGTACGAAGAGACAGAAGAATTACTTACATTTTTAGCGCTTGGGAATGTAAACAGGATGCGATTGGTATTTTTTGTGACCTGTCGAAAGCTTTTGACTGCGTAGATCATGAGACCTTATTAAATAAGCTGAAGCATTAGGGTGTCTCTGATGCAGCGTCTAGACTAATCGAATCTTATTTGTCCAGCAGAGTCCAGAAAGTTGTTGTTGGTGGAACTGAGTCTGCAGGTACTCCTATTCTTATGGGCGTGCCCCAGGGATCGATATTGGGATCCTTGTTTTTCTTGATATATATTAATGATCTCCCACACTTCACTGATACTTTGTGCAATACTGTACTATTTGCAGATGATACTTCTTTAATATTTAAGGTGGACAGAGGAAACGGCCATATTGACGTTGTAAATAGTACTCTTTCTAAAGTATTGCACTGGTTCACGATTAATAATTTATCTTTAAACCCCAATAAAACTAAATGTATAAAATGTTCAATACCAAATGTAAGAAAAGTAAACACTATTGTACATTGTATGATAACGACATAATTTATTGTAAATGTTGTTATTACTTTTGAAAAAGCAAATCGTTAACACTTTGTGGAACTTTGTTCTAAAAGGCTACACATTTGCCCATAATAGAGCCTCTAGTGTTTTGCAAAATATTATATGAATATAGTTTATTATAAAATCGTACTCACGGGAAGAGCCCTCGGTGTTTATGATGTCCAGGTCACTGCCTACTTCGTCGGGTTGCTCCCATTCTGTTGGCAAAACCGAATAAAATTTAGAAAAGTTCAAAAAAAAATACACGCGAACATGAAACATATAGAATAAGGATATTTAACATATAGATGCTATAAGTCACAGCAGTCTCCTCCTATTATTCAGTCGTTAAAAACCCGCCGAGTAGTGAGAGACCAAGTATTTTTATTTAAATTGATACATAACATCGATATATATGTACTACGTGCTAGATTCGGCCGCCCGAACACTCACTACGTTCCAGTGAATTGCAGGGTACACTCTGCACCTCGCTCAGTGAGTCGTCGGCCCGCCCGAACACTTACTACGTTCCAGTGAAGTGCAGGGTACACTCTGCACCTCGCTCAGTGAGTCGTCGGCCCGCCCGAACACTCACTACGTTCCAGTGAAGTGCAGGGTACACTCTGCACCTCGCTCAGTGAGTCGTCGGCCCGCCCGAACACTCACTACGTTCCAGTGAAGTGCAGGGTACACTCTGCACCTCGCTCAGTGAGTCGTCGGCCCGCCCGAACACTCACTACGTTCCAGTAGTGCAGGGTACACTCTGCACCTCGCTCAGTGAGTCGTCGGCCCGCCCGAACACTCACTACGTTCCAGTGAAGTGCAGGGTACACTCTGCACCTCGCTCAGTGAGTCGTCGGCCCGCCCGAACACTCACTACGTTCCAGTGAAGTGCAGGGTACACTCTGCACCTCGCTCAGTGAGTCGTCGGCCCGCCCGAACACTCACTACGTTCCAGTGAAGTGCAGGGTACACTCTGCACCTCGCTCAGTGAGTCGTCGGCCGCCCGAACACTCACTACGTTCCAGTGAAGTGCAGGGTACACTCTGCACCTCGCTCAGTGAGTCGTCGCCCGCCCGAACACTCACTACGTTCCAGTGAAGTGCAGGGTACACTCTGCACCTCGTTCAGTGAGTCGTCGCCCGCCCGAACACTCACTACGTTCCAGTGAAGTGCAGGGTACACTCTGCACCTCGCTCAGTGAGTCGTCGGCCCGCCGAACACTCACTACGTCCAGTGAAGTGCAGGGTACACTCTGCACCTCGCTCAGTGAGTCGTCGGCCCGCCCGAACACTCACTACGTTCCAGTGAAGTGCAGGGTATACTCTGCACCTCGCTCAGTGAGTCGTCGGCCCGCCCGAACACTCACTACGTTCCAGTGAAGTGCAGGGTACACTCTGCACCTCGCTCAGTGAGTCGTCGGCCCGCCCGAACACTCACTACGTTCCAGTGAAGTGCAGGGTACAAGACAAGAGGTTCCGAAGAAGCTTGTACCATGGTTAATGGGTCACCATCCTCTTGTTTTTATCTCTTCACATTGATTGAAGTTCTTGATGCCAATAATGTCCTTCTCGAGGTTATTCTCAGTTAATTAATGTAAGCTTTAAGAGCTGTGATAATTAGGTATTGGACCGTCAATATATATTAATTTATTTATTTAATTGCGCCGGCCTTCTTCTGGGAGGTTATTCTTGAATTAAGTTTAAGAGGTGACCAAAAGTTTGATGAAATAAGTAAAAATGAAAAACAAATTATTAATCGTAATATTGTTTATTGCACCAAGCAAAAAATTACAAACTTAAAAATTTACGAAGCAAGAATCATTTCATAATCCCGTAATTTCTCCTCGAATATTTGTTTAAATTTTGATTCACTCGTAAGTGACCTCATCATTTCTGTGTCTTTAATAACACGTGTAACGTATATTTACTACTTATTTTCCGAAAAAGATCTTGAAACAATCACAAACCACGGCTAGTTGACGCCATATTGAGAACAAAACGCACCTAGCGCCGCGGTGGTGAGCGCTGAACTAATTAAATTAGACGGCGGCTTTTGAATCAGCTGTAGTGTTGAACGTTTTGAGCGACTCAAATATTCAATTAATAAGCTAAACGTATGGTTGAATGGCGTTGTTCAGTCAAAGGGCTAGCTGTTTGATTGAGCGGCTATTTTAACCAGTTGGTTGCGACATATCCATAAAATTATGAAGCGCGTATGTCTGTGTGTAACTCACCCTGGCAGCAAGGCGAGGGGTGGCCGCAGTAGATCGCCCGCAACATTAAGTCCGCATCGGCGGCAGATATGGACGCGCAAGGACCTTCCAGTGGCACGCGGCACATGCCTCTGCAAGGGAAATATGTCGTCCTTAGATTGGGTTGGAACAACAGATAAATTAAGGGCGGGACACCTGGCGGCCAGCACGGCAGTGACCCCCCGCACCACGAGCCACGTACCTCCTGAGGGCGGGCCGCAGGGCGGGGCACCTGGCGGCCAGCACGGCAGTGACCGCCCGCACCACGAGCCACGTACCTCCTGAGGGCGGGCCGCAGGGCGGGGCACCTGGCGGCCAGCACGGCAGTGACCGCCCGCACCACGAGCCACGTACCTCCTGAGGGCGGGCCGCAGGGCGGGGCACCTGGCGGCCAGCACGGCAGTGACCGCCCGCACCACGAGCCACGTACCTCCTGAGGGCGGGCCGCAGGGCGGGGCACCTGGCGGCCAGCACGGCAGTGACCCCCGCACCACGAGCCACGTACCTCCTGAGGGCGGGCCGCAGGGCGGGGCACCTGGCGGCCAGCACGGCAGTGACCCCCGCACCACGAGCCACGTACCTCCTGAGGGCGGCCGCAGGGCGGGGCACCTGGCGGCCAGCACGGCAGTGACCCCCGCACCACGAGCCACGTACCTCCTGAGGGCGGGCGCAGGGCGGGGCACCTGGCGGCCAGCACGGCAGTGACCCCCGCACCACGAGCCACGTACCTCCTGAGGGCGGGCCGCAGGGCGGGGCACCTGGCGGCCAGCACGGCAGTGACCCCCGCACCACGAGCCACGTACCTCCTGAGGGCAGGCCGCAGGGCGGGGCACCTGGCGGCCAGCACGGCAGTGACCGCCCGCACCACGAGCCACGTACCTCCTGAGGGCGGGCCGCAGGGCGGGGCACCTGGCGGCCAGCACGGCAGTGACCCCCGCACCACGAGCCACGTACCTCCTGAGGGCGGGCCGCAGGGCGGGGCACCTGGCGGCCAGCACGGCAGTGACCGCCCGCACCACGAGCCACGTACCTCCTGAGGGCGGGCCGCAGGGCGGGGCACCTGGCGGCCAGCACGGCGCGGTGCGCGCGCAGGGACCACGCCGCGCCGCCCACGCCCCCCACCAGCTCCACGTCGCACCACCATCTACGGACGGGACAGTGAAATAACGGTTGTAATACATTTCATTAATATAAACGTTCGATTTTTGAATACATAAAAAATAGATTATGCATAGTCGCTGCCTAAATTTATGGCATCAATTGATAAGGTTAACAAGTCCAATCCAAAAACTCACATCAGAGCTGGGGTACACCACAAACCTCGAATACAATTTTGGTCATTGTATATCACCGGCGGTGTGTACTTACGCTTTAAAGCAAATTAGTCCATTTACGACCTCATGGTCGTTAGGTTCATTTATTCGCTTGTGTGCAGAGGTCACTGACCTGTCGCTACGGGCGGCGTGCAGCGCATGCCGCAGGGCGGGGGCGGGCGGTCGCGCCAGGGCGGCCTGCGTACAGAGGTCGCTGACCTGTCGCTACGAGCGGCGTGCAGCGCGTGCTGTAGGGCGGGGCGGGCGGGCGCGCCAGGGCGGCCTGCGTGCAGAGGTCGCTGACCTGTCGCTACGGGCGGCGTGCAGCGCATGCTGCAGGGCGGGAGCGGGCGGTCGCGCCAGGGCGGCCTGCGTACAGAGATCGCTGACCTGTCGCCACGAGTGGCGTGCAGCGCGTGCTGTAGGGCGGGGCGGGCGGGCGCGCTAGGGCGGCCTGCGTGCAGAGGTCGCTGACCTGTCGCTACGGGCGGCGTGCAGCGCGTGCCGCAGAGCGGGGGCGGGCGGGCGCGCCAGGTCGGCCTGCGTGCAGAGGTCGCGCAGGGCGGCCGCCGCCTCCAGCTGCTCGCCCAGCAGGAACACCTCAGCCAGCCGCCACGACGACACCAGCGACCGGATGAAACGCCCGTGCTCGCACCCTACACCTCAAACCATATTTATATGCCGGTTTTTTTTCCCCTCCGATGACGAAAACAATTAGATCCTTAGGATACCGCCGCAACAAAGTGCCACGGCCATAAGGACCCTTTTTTTTGGGGATTTCCCTTATGGACCGTGGCACCGCGCTGGCTAGGCGCGGCCCTGTGTGGCTGAGAGGCCCACCTGAGAGCGGCTGAGAGCTCCGGTCTGAGAGGACCGGCCTACCCATTAAAACCCCCCGTGTCCTCTGAGTCCATGGCCATGAGGGCGCGTGGCGGGCTACGCTTTCGCTATTCTACCACCACACGCCCATTAGGGCCATAAGGACCTTACGGCTTGGATGAAGGTACAGAGGTGTTAGCAAGTTTATTAAAACTAGTACTATTCCATATTCAGGCCTCGTGGATTGCAATTTGACAGTAAAATTTTAGTCACTCAATTATTGCCGTAATTTCCTTTCACCATTACATATACGAGACTAAGTCAAAAATAATCCAGATATATTTTTTTACAATTTAACAAGACGACAATGCACATACATTACTTTTCGACATAATCTCCTCCCTTTTCGAGGCATTTGGTGCAGCGGTTCACAAGCTTTCGTATTCTTGTTAAGAAGGTTTTTACACACAAAGCCACTTATGCCCCACTTCCTGCACCTCTTGGTCTGATGATCCCAAAAACTTTATGGAAATCGAGTTGGTTGTGGATAACTATATAGGCATAACCGGGACTGATGTTCAAAGATCCTCTTCGCCTTAATCATCACTCGAGCTTGTCGTCGTGGTGAACGTCGACGGGCGTCCTGAGGGGTTATCGCACTAATAAATCGCAACCGAATCGCAACCGAACCGTTCGGCTTAACCAATCCGAACGCCACAATATCACGTCATCTGTTCGATGACGTGATATTCTAGCTCTCGGATTGGTTGAGTGGAACAATTTGGTTTCGTTTCAGCTGCGATTTGTTAGTGCGATTACCCCCCTGTTCCCTCTTTTTGAGTCATAGCCATTATTAAATTTTTCCACCCATTCAAAAACGTTGGTATGTGACAAGGCACTGCCCCTATAATGTGCTGAAATGATTGTTGCATACGTCACTACAGTAGTACCAACTGTAACTGTACGAGCTAGCTACGTACAACGCATTTTCCTATGTCATCACATTTTTGTACTGACCTCAATTAGCACTGCTGCACGAAATTACATTACACATAAGTCAGTTCGCATTAACCAACCATACCAGTCGCGCGTAGTCAAACCACATTAATTTTAGTTAATCAGTTAATTTTAGTTTTTTTTTTATATAATATATCAGTTACCACATTAATACCAATTTCATTTGTCGGAGCAACCCGAACATTGGTCCTTCGAGCCTTCCCAAAAGGTGGGATCAGCAGCACGTGTCGGTTTCGTGTCGTTAGAGCCACACACCTATTTTATAAATAATGAGTATGATAGGGTTAGGGAGAGGTATGATACCATTTGATCGCATATTCATAATTATAGGGCTGTATCAGGGGAAAGACCAAGGACTCCAATTTTAAAACCACCAACTTTAGCCGGAAGATCGACTGAACAGACAACTACGTCTCGAGCCATCAGTAGCAAAACGGAGGAATCGCTTAGAAAACAGCAGAGTAATTTAAAGGCATTCCGACGTACTATTACCAATTTAGAGCTAGGTAGTGTAACGGAGAAGTGGGAGTTCGATGACATTTTACGCACCATCGAAGACGCGCTGGGGGGCCGTCGACGCCTTGCACTGGGAGTTAGATAGCGAGCTTGATGGTGTCCATAAAGAATATGAGGAAGTTTTCACCCAGTATGAAAAAGAATACCAGCACATTAAGAAAACAATCGATAGAAAAATGTCATCGATGGCTTACGTAGAAAAAAGCACGCCTCAGATGGAAATACCGCAGTTTAGTGGTAATTACATCAATTGGACGTCATTTAAAGATTTATTCACAGAAATCATACATAATAACTATTCCATGTCTAAAGCACAAAAATTACAATATCTCAAAGTTAAAGGTCAGACGGAGCGATTAATTCAGCATTTAAAGGTAAGCTCAGATAATTATGATGTCTGTTGGGAGATTTTAAATCAGAGGTTCAATAACAAAAAGCTAATTTTTTCGTCTCACGTGAACATATTACTAAATATACCAATCATACAACATCGATCTGTAAATCATTTGAAGCGCCTACATGATGCTACAATAGAATGTTTAAACGCCGTTAAGAATTTAGGGGTGATACAAGTACTTGGGATCCACTTATAGTGCATATTCTTGCGCAAAAGTTGGACACTGAATCCTACATGGACTACGTCGCATCGATAAAACAGCCGCGAGAGCTCCCAAATTTAAAAGATTTCTTGTCTTATTTAGAAACCAAATTCACCTCATTAGAAGCTTCGCGTAGAAAACACGACACACCATCAACGCAAAAGCATAATATTGTTTCTAATCATCAAAATATTATTCAGAGAAACTCATTTACATCTAGTACGAATATGACATCACGGCCTGTTAATAAATGACAAACAAACAACACCACCGTTTTATAAATGTTAGTTGTGTAAATCCAATGATCATAGAATTTACTATTGTCAAAAATATTTAGCTGTGTCGTCATATCAAAAGCACGGTGACTAAACTTAAGTTGTGCGTTTGAGCACATACATTATTTATTTTGGTGATTATTTGAATAATCACCAAAATAAATGTATATCAGAAAATGACTGCAAAGTCTTACACGAGGCGTTTGCGCAATCAGGCCAAACGGCAACGAACGCGAATGTGCACTGATCAGCCAGCACGAGTGCAAGCGATAGCAAATTACAAAAAGTAGTTCAAGCGAGCCTCTTGAAGTATTGTTACCAACAGCTATGATTAATATACAGGGAGCCGATGGCTTATTTTATCAAATGCGAGCCCGATTTAGACTTCGACAGGAGACATCCCATTATTATCCCGAATAATACTCGCTTAGCCGATTTATTAATTGACGAAGCACATGGGCTCACTTTTCATGGTGGACCACAGTTATCCACAGCAGTTCTTCGTCAAAAATACTGGTTAATTGGGGGCATCAGGGCTATCAAAAAACGTTTACGTCATTGCGTTATCTGCAAAAGACATAATCCAGACTAATCGATCCCGTCATTTTTACCATACAGGGGTAGATTATACAGGACACGTGCTCGTTAAAGCGAACAAGGGCCGGGGCATAAAAAGCACAAAAGAATATGTGGCAGTATTCGTCTGCATGGCTACCAAGGCTGTTCACCTGGAATTAGTATCAGATTTATCTTCTTCCGCATTTCGGACAGCACTACGGCGAATGGCGGCAAGAAGAGGAGTTCCAGGGCATATCTATAGCGATCAAGCTACAAATTTTGTAGGTGCCAACAAAGTTTGGAGGGCTGTGGCCTCCTTCTGTGAAGCAGTGATGCTCCAGAAGGAGGCGGCGCCGGGCTCGGTAGCACAGCTGCGGCGCCGCCGCGGGTCGCCGGCGGTACGGCGACCCGGGAGGGACTACGCCCCTTCCGTGGCCGGGGGGGCGTCGTCGGTGGAGGAGACCGGGGGAGGTAGTATAGCCTCCCCCGAGGAGGGCTCCCCTCTAGGCAGGGGAGCGGAGGCTGGAGGTCCCCGGAAGTGGCTTGATGTTCCCAGGGGCTCCCTACATGCCTGAGGAAGGCCATCCCTGAGGTTTTTAGTGGGTAGGCCTCCCCCTTCTGGGGAGGAGAGCCCCACATAACCGCCGGCTCGCCACAGCCGGGGTATGCAATTTAATGCATTTTCCTCAGGGAAACAAAAAAAAAAGGTACCAACAAAGTACTACAGCAAGAATATTTATTTATTTATTTATAGATCACCAACATAATAAACATTTACACCAACGAATAATAATCATGTTAAATGCTCTAGCCTAATGCTATTATAATTAAAGGTGATGACAGCATTTATTTTTTCTAAGAGTAACTCCCAAATAAAAAAAAAAACTAAGAAAAAATTAAAATGAAAACAAAGACAGAAATAGACAAGCACAAATAACTTAAAACTAACTAGTACCTAAAGAGGAACTAATGAGTACCTCTCTTATTTAAAATAAATACAAATAACCTATACCAAAAACTATAAAAGAGACTTTTTAAATTGGCGGATGCCATCCGCGAACAAATCCAATTCAGTAGACTTTGATAAAAAGAGTTCTGATAGAAAGAGTCATAAAGAGACGAGTGATAGAATCTGGGACGTGCAAGCAGGATTTAGAAAGGGAATGGGATGTACGGATCAAGTCTTTTCCTTACGATGCATTACTCAGAAATTTCTGGCAAAAGCCAACGAGTATATTGCATATTCGTGGACTTGGAAAAGGCTTATGACAGAGTGGTGAGAAATGAGTTGTGGTCGGCATTGTCCATGCATGGAGTGAGCAGCAGCCTAATTCGAGCATTAAAATCTCTCTATGTGAATTCTAATGCTCGTGTTAGGATAAATGGTGCATACACAGAACCGTTTCACATCGAAAAAGGTGTGAGGCAAAGGTGTGTAGCATCTCCATGGCTGTTTAACCTATTCATGGATCAGTGCCTGTCGAATTTGAAAGAGAGTGAATGTGGTTTACGCATGAATGAGTTACTTGTCAAATGCCTACTATACGCTGATGACCAAGTAATATTGGCATCATCGGCCAGTGAGTTGCAGGAGATGGTAACTGTTATGAATGACGCTTTAAATGATAAAGGAATGAAAGTGAACGTAAGTAAGACCAAGGTATTGGTGTTTGAAAGAGATGTAAATATGACATTGTGTGACATTATGATAGAAGGAGAAAAAGTAGAACAAGTAGAAGAGTTTGTATATTTGGGATGTATGTTTACAAGGGATGGAAGGTGTGATAATGATATAGAGAAGCGAGTGAAAGCTGGTAACATGGTGAATGGGGCCATGCATACGTTTCTGAGTAGTCAGAAAATTTCAGAAAAAGCGAGACTAGCAGTGCATGAGGGCGTGCTGGTCCCAACATTAATGTACGGAAGTGAAAGTTGGGTATGGGAGAAACGACATGAAAGCAGAATAAATGCAGTAGAAATGAGAGCTTCGCGGAGTATGGCAGGAGTAAAACTGAGTGACAGATTGTATAATGAAGTGATTAGAAAGAAATGTGGTTTGAAAGAGGATATCGTGACAAGAATAGAGAAAGGGATGCTTGGGTGGTTTGGGCATGTGGAACGGATGGATGAAAGTAGACTGACCAAAATGATTTATGAAGCTGGAGTGAGTGGAGACACGGGACGAGGAAGACCTAGGCGAACATATTTCGAACAAATCGAAAGTGTCCTCAAAAAAGGCCAGGTCAGAAGTACCCGCAATCGTCGAGCATGTATGAGGAATGTTATGAAAGTAGATGAAGCGAAAGAGATATGTAAGGACCGTAGCAAGTGGAAGGACGTAATCTCTGCCTACCCCCGTGGGAAAAGGGCGTGAGTGTATGTATGTATGTATGTATGTTGATAAACTGTTAAATTCTCTCATAAGCCGATTTAATGGTGCATTTTGACCGAGATTGGTTCTACTGAATCCGGTCGCCAGTATGTTGAAGCGAGATTTGCGTGGAAGCCTTGACGGTGCCGACAAGGAAAGGCCTTCTAACAATTCTGGAGCTTCGAGGATGCCATTCGCCAATTTAACAGAAATAGCATGTCGTGCACACGTCTTCGATTTGATAAAGAACTCATCCTGAAGTGAACCAGTCTATCTTCATATTTTATTAAGGATTTACCCAGATTGCAAGAATATACGAGATGCCACAAGAACCGCCTTTGAACACTCTCAAGCCTTTTCTTATAAATGTCATAGAAAGGATTCCACACAACGCTGCAGTACTCTAAACCGCTGCGTACAATTGAGTTAAATAATAGAATTTTCGTTTTAGGCGATTTAAAGTCCTTACAGTTTCGAAGTACAAAACCGAATATGAACACTTGCAAACCATATTCAACGGAGATTTTATGTCAGATGTCATAAACATAGGAAAATCCGTTGTACGTAGCTAGCTCGTACATGCAAGTGCTGATGATGTTATGATGACCAACATAAAGATTGAATAATAATAATAATAAATATTTGTTACACTTACACCAATTAGCCTAGCCCAAACTAAGCCCTGCAAGGCTTGTGCTATGGGATCTAGGGTAACGGATAAACATACATATATTATACATATATAAATAATTTTTATTGAAATATATATCAACAACCATGACTAAGGTACAAATGCTCGCATTCATCACACAAGCATCTGCCCCCACCGGGACTCGAACCCGGGACCTCAGAGATGGCGACACCTTGAAACCAGTGTACTATCCACTCGACTATGGAGGTCGTCAATAAGGTCAAAGTCCGGATCAGTTTTGACTTACCCTCGTCTCTGTGTCTACGATGCAGCATTATAGCTTGACTCAAAGCTCAGTAAATAAATGTTTTTAGCTTGTTACAAAAATCTGGATAAAATTAGAGTAGATTTTGTGTTATTCAAAATTAAAATTCAACATACTTTTACGGGCAAAACAGAAACAACTGGATATAAAAATGTTGTAATCTTTACAGACTCAAAGAGTAGTCTACATCATATAATATCGTGTGTTAAAGGTAATCTAGGACATAACGAGGCTTACCTCATTATTAATTGTATTTACAAGCTTATAAATATTGGGGTTAATGTCATATTGCAGTGGATCCCGTCTCACGTTGGAATCCGCGGGAATGAGGTTACTGATGCTTTGGCTAAAGCTGCACAATCTGATGGTATATCATGCGATATTATTCCATTCTACCGAGATAATTACTCAAGAATTCGTTTCAATATTCAACTACTATGGAAAACACACTTTAATCAAAGGTCATTAGAAAAAGGGATTTGGTATCGTACTTTGGTTGACGAGCCTCCTCATATCCCGTGGTTTTCAATGTTGCGAATGAACCGAAAAGAATTGGTGCTCTGTTTTCGTATACGGTCATTTCATTTGCCTCTTAACATTTTTTTATTTTTAATGGGAATAGCTAACAGTCCTAATAGGGTAGACGACTACAACTGATTATGGCCGTTTTTATACTATAATTATCTGATTTGAGCAATTTATATCTAATGAAAATATGTCAATATAGAAATTTCAGTTTAATTACTAAGTTATATTGCTTTTAGATTTCTAAAAAATGAGCAATTATTATTTACTTAATTCTAATGAAACGAACACATTTCTAGCATTCTCGCATTAAATGTAACATTTTTTTATATAGAAAGTATACCTATAAACGTACAAATAACAAAGTTATTTTAAAATTTGTTTATACGCTCATACAAATTAGGCGAGTTTACTGAGTTATGACGTCACAATTGCAGTGTTTTTAGTATAGAGCGTTTTTGAGCGACCCGCGACAGCGCCGCAAACATGGCGATGTATCTTCAAAAGTAATAGGTGCAGGTGTACTGTTGGTTCTACAATATTTCTCACTTAAAAGAGTACTCTTATTATATACAGAATTTAAAAAATTGTCATCTACCCAATTGTAACGATACTGCCAAAAGTATGAGGAGGAAAGGCTAAGATTGATGTCAGACACAAATACTTGTAGGAATAACTTATATTTTCTCTTCCATTCTTTTTTTTTTTTTTTTATTGCTAAAGTTGACAAACAAGCAGGCTGCCCACCTGATGGTAAGTGGTAACAGTCGCCTATAGTACATGTGGTTCCCACGAGATTCGCAGCAAATCTGCAAACCTCATAAGAACCACAGTGCACGTTGCCAACTTGTGACATAAGATGTAAAGTCACAGTACCCAGTAATTTCACTGCCTATCTTACCCTTCACACCGGAACACAGCAAAGCGAACCCTGCTGTTTGGCGGCGGAAATAGGTAAGACGGAGGTACCCATGCAGACGACCCTGGTACAGAGTCTACCTCCTAGCTATTCTGTATTTAGTTCTGGTTTCACTATCGATAGTAGTGATAGAGTTTTAAGTTACATCATAACATCTTTATATATAAGATCTGTAACTAACAAATGGTGTCTATCTATTGAATTGTTCCAAATATGTTGTTTTTTTTTTTGTAAATTATGTATTATATTTGTTGTGGCCGACTTAACCCTTAGTATGGCAAATAAAGATTAAAAAAAACAATGTCAATTACGTAAAAGCATACGAACAAGCTAAAAAATTATTCAATGTGTTCGAAAATTTGTAGAAGCTCCAAAAAGAACAGACAACCAACTCGGGTCTATTTTTTTTTCGTTATCCCTTCTAACAAAAAATAAACTAAACCTCTATATATTTTATAACTATTGGGATTCGGAGCACGGGATCTCGGAGATGACGACACCTTGAAACCGGTGTACACTTGGCTACGGAGGTCGTCAAAATGGTCGAAATGGATCAATATAACTAGTTCTAATATATGAATATATAGGGCAATTGTATCAATATTACATAATAAAGAAGTGCAAAATATTACAAGTGCATTTTGCTGCCTCAACCTGTGATCTTAATACATGCAGCTGAGTCCAACTAGCAGTCAGGTCCAGCCCAGTTATCCGGCTCGAAGGACCATTAAGATGTATGACTCACGATACAGAAAGAACGATGAAGTAATATAGTTTATTTCGAAAATGATTACTATACTAGCTTTTGCCCGCGACTTCGTTCGCGTGGACTTTGCTCGCGTTCGGGTCGCGCACTCAGCGATGAGCCACTTCTTCCCCACCGCACCTACCCCGCTCCCCCCACGCCCCGTTCGCCTGGCACCGCTGCCGGTATTTATCACCGAAATTGCTATGACTCTGCATTTTAAATCTGTGATATCTTCGAAAATATTTATTTAATTTACATGCTGTAAAAAGCCATATTGATCTTCATTAAATGCACAATGTATTTAAGATACTTAATTGGATAAGGATTAATACTGTATTGCTTAAAATCGCTTCGTAAATAAGCCATTATTTCTCGTACAAAGTAAAGGATAAAAAATGGTTATTGTGGGTTATTCCTAAGAGATAAACATATACCATCACGGACTTTTTTGTAGACCTTTTTAAGTTGTACAATACTGTAGTAAATTGTTTTGATCTATCTTGTAGGATTCAGTCAGCGTTTGCAATGTAAGCGCAAAAAATGTGTTTTTTTTACGAGCTCACATTAGAAACCTCAAAAATTGTAGCCTATGTGTTATTCTGATGTATAAGCTATATTGTGGTAAAGTTTCATTCAAATCCATTCAGTAGTTTTTACGTGAAAGAGTAACAAACATCCATACATCCATACTTACAAACTTTCACCTTTATAATAGTAGTAGGATTACTGATTGACGTTACTGCTACTACTGTACTAGCGTTTAGGAACTACAGTAAGGCCTCGTTAATCCGGAGAGGCTAAAACAAGTCCCTTTTCGGATTATCGAGGCGTCCGGATTATAGTATGCCATATTTAATGTTAATAAAACATGTTTAATCTTAGTTTCTATAATCAATTTTTAAATTATAGCATAAAGACAAAATATATATGTTCAAAATTAAAACATTAGTTGCTTCTTTGGAAAAAGTCTGTAATACTCTTCTGTTTATAATTTTCGCTAGCCCGCTATATTTTCGTTAGTTAATTTCGAAAGCCCGGTCTCAAAGTCAACAGTGAAACATAACTTCGTGGCTATCAAATTCGTTATTTTTAGCCCATTTTAAAGTTACTGCCTCTGAATGACTTTGTGAAGGTGAAAACTTCAACGCTATTATCCCCATCTTGCTCATAGTCCCACTACTACTACTAGTTCCTACACCCGGCCTCCCTCGCGAATCCCCCTGCCTGCCGGATTACAGCGATCACCGAACAAGCGGGAGTCCGGATTACCGAGGCCCTACTGTAGTTTAAATTACTAGTTTATGTAAATGGTAAAACGGACACACACACACACACACGCACACACACATACCTCGGTCGGGGCGCGCGGTGTCCCGGGGCCGGCGGGTGGCGGCGGCCAGCCTGCGCCGCAGCGTCCCGAGGGACGCGCCTCCTGCCTTCTTCTTACGCTCCCTGCAATCATTTGCATTATTTCCTCAATAAGACTATGCCAAATGAGCTATGCATACAATATACTAGCTTTCTGCCCGCGGCTTCGCCTGCGTGGATTTCGGGATTGAGTCTATAGAGGGTTAAGGGTCATAGCTTTTGCCCACGGCTACATATGCGCGGAAGTCTGTTTATGGCGCGAAGGTTTTTATCGCGCTTCCCGTAGGACTATCCATTTTTCCGAGATAAAAAATACCGCAAAACCTTGCTCAAGAATCACTCTATCAATTGATGAAAACCGCATGAAAATCTGTGCAGTAGTTTTTGAGCGAAGCCCTTATTGCGCATTCCGTGGGATCTGTGGATTTTTCCGGGATAAAAAGTAGCCTATGTTACTCGGGGATAATGTAGCTTTCCAAAGGTGAAAGAATTTTTGAAATCGGTCCAGCAGTTTCGGAGCCTATTCATTACAAATAAACAAACAAACAAATCTTTCCTCTTTATAATATTAGTATAGATATGCAATGAGAAAACCTTTGAATCGGTTGAAATTCTTCAACATGCCGACGGTATGTTGACGCCGGAACAATAAATTAAGGATATTGGGACATTTTGTTCTATAGATTGGCCTTGCCTTAGCAAAACTTACTAATCAAATTTCATGGTAATAGGTCTACAACAGGAGTTCCCAACCAGGGGGGCATGCCCCCCTTGGGGGGTGTAGTGGAATACCAGGGGGGGCGTAATCGAGTACTTAAGCGCAATACACACTAACCCAGAATCGACATACTGGTACAGAAGATGCAAGCTCAAGTATCTCATTAGTATTTAATAATTAAAATAAAACTAGGATATTTTTATTACCTAAAGTGAAAGTAATTAATGGTTTTCAAGTATACATACATATATCTTCTCTTATTCTTAAAACATAAATATCTACAAATATCTGTATTTTAATTTTAATTCAAAGAAATAATTTAGTTGTAAAAAAAATATGTGTTTTTAATGTTTTTAAACTTAAGGGGGCATGAGAATATTAATTTTGAATTGGGGAGGCTCAGTGAAATAAAGGTTGGGAAAGCCTGGTCTACAATAAATACAATATAAACTTTAATTTTGTGGGTAAATGTATAAATTTTTATAACAATATTCCACAAAGTGTAGCTGAATTGCCTTTTCTAAGTTCAAGGTATGTACATGTTAAATAAACGCTAATGAGTAAGGGCTATTTACAAAGTCAATGATTATTTAAATGATGCCAATGCTTGGTGTTGATTGGAAGATATTACATTCTAAATTGTAAATATTTGTCTTCCCGTATAAATTGTAAACACATATGTACATTGTATGATAACGACATAATTTATTGTAAACGTTGTTATTACTTTTGATAAAGCTGATAAGTTTCTTGCGTTCATTCTTATTATCAGCTAAAAAATACGTCCTGAATGTGTGGTAGGGGAAAAAGAATTTGACGATTCAAAAGAGCTTTCAAAGTTAATTTTGATTTTGATTGCCCTGAAAATTTATAAAAAATAAAAGCTTCCTTATCACTTTGGGAAATAACATTTATATCCAAAAATATATTTTAAAAAATGCATTTTTCCTTCATGTTAGGGGATTTTTTAGCGAGTAATGCCCGGTTTCTGAGTACATTTTGTCAATGGTTTATCTGTTCAATAACGCTATCAGTTCGATAACTCCCAACAATTCGTTTCTGAACACCGTAGAATTAGATAAACTCCGTTTAAACTTAGCTTAACCTAACTGACCATTTAGTGCCGTTTATCGGTCCCATAACTTTATTTGA
Organism: Scirpophaga incertulas; assembly: GCA_036419045.1. Lineage (NCBI taxonomy): Eukaryota > Metazoa > Arthropoda > Insecta > Lepidoptera > Crambidae > Scirpophaga > Scirpophaga incertulas. Next base: position 255,429 of record CM071647.1, on the reverse strand, counting down.
CGTTTATGTATCTGTGGTTTATGTATGGCAAACAAAAATCTTAAGGCTATTAACGTGGTAATTTTATGTGAAATTAAATAGTGACAGCTACATTTTAAATTATTATATTTAAAAAAGACGATGAGATCTACAATATTAAATACGAGTAGTTCTTCAAAGTCGGATACAGAAGTACTGGAGTTCATTTCTGGAATATCTATACCCAGAAACTTACGAGAAAGAAGAAATTCATTTGAAATGTTAAAATAAAGTACCGCGACACTACAAAGTAAAACAATTAAACACAAACGAATTCAAAATACGTGCGAAAGCATGCCATTTTTTTTTCATCTATAATCTTTTTATTTTATAGATTTATGCGTATGATTCATACAGGCAATACTATCGAAATGTTAAAAAATGTCATAAAATAGTGTTTTAATACTTAATATCGATAAAAAAAATGTTATAAATGTTTAAATTGTAATTATGGATGAATTAATATAACAAAGTCAATTTTTATTTCATATTTTGTGAACAGACCCATCTAGTGACATAATTTAGAACTACTTAACTGTTTCATAGCTGTTGAAAGCACGGTCCCGCATTCAGAAACTCACTGACAGTTATGAGACGTTTATCTTTTCGATAACTTTGTTGAATCATTAGTTATTGAGAGCTTAGCTAAGGTATTCAGAAACTGGGCATAAGTCAATTGTGTAACAGTGTTGCTTAGTTCATATAGTATACAAAGAACTGTAGGCCTACCATGATCGTTTAAAACAGGAATAATATCGTAATGCTAACGAGCTGGTGTTTGCAGCAAGAGCAGTATCTCTGTTCAATATTATTGTAACCCTTTTATAAGCAATCGTAGTAAGGCCTGAGATTATGTCCTCACGTCGTGAAATATTCAACTTTGAGTAATTAATTTTTCACTTCAGTAGCTCAAACATTAAGGTTTTGCTACTTAAAATCAGTGAGTAAAATCGATTTTTACTCACTAGTGAGACAAAGCTAACCACAGATTATAGTAACCTGTGTATAGTAACTAATGGGATAACCATACAGACTATGTTGTTTCGCCCTAAGATAATATGTCCATGGACATTGGATCTGCCTGACACTTCTCGTTGTTCCGTGTCACGCATAGGTACCACTTTAAACTAATGTAAAATAAATTGGTAAGAAATCAGAAAAATAATTGTTAAAAAAATGTCTCTTCGGAACGGAACATAATAAGTACTTATTAAAATCTCAAGAATGATGCGCGGAACGGAACTATTGACAGAAGTTCCTTTCCACGCATCATACATTCTTGAGATTTTAATATTTTTTTTTATTTAATTCGCTTAATTTACTAACAGAGAATAATAATAACAATAATTTACTTACTTATTATTTTTGAGGACATATTTTAACAATTATTTTTCTGTTCTTTTGACAATTTATTTTACATTTGTTTAAAGTGGTATGCGTAACACGGAAAAACGAGAAGTGTCAGGCATAATTATCACCTTAGAGCAAAACAAAAAAAAAACAAAATTTGGAATTCGAACTCGAAGGAAAACAAAAGACGATCGGCGAGAAAAAAATGTTCTCGCTGCTGAAGTGAAAAGTTATGTGTGTCACACGAGAGCAAAGTTGTTTGCATCTCGTGCCTTTGAATCCCTCGACACGCTCAGGATTCTACTCTAGAATCACTCGCTTCGCTCGTGATTCAAACAGAATCCTTCGCTTGCTCGGGACTCAAATCAGCACGCGCAGCAAACATCAACTTTGCTCACTTTTTGCACAAATAACTATTAAATATGAGCAATGAAATTTATTAACAACTCAAAGAGCTATGGAAAGAGGCACTCTCAAGCTAAAACTGAAACACAAAAGGAAGAATAGTGATATACGGAATACAACACAAGTCATAGATGCTCTACAACACTGCAAAAATCTAAAGTGGAAATGGGCCGGCCATGTTGCACAAATGAACGACGAGAGATGGGCAAAGCGTATAACTATGTGGAAAGGCCCATTAGGCAAGAGGAGCAGAGGTAGACCAGTGGAAAGATGGCTTGACGAAGTGACTGAAATAGCGGGAAATAACTGGAAGGAAAAGGCAAATGATAGAAGCATGTGGAGAAGAATGGAGGAGGCCTTTACTCTGTAGAGAGGTCCTTAGTAATAAAAGTTAAATAATATGAATGTAATTTAATAATATTATAATATGCATAATGTCAATCTAATGATCCTACTCAAATTCAAATTTAATTATAATGTAATAATATATTTGCATGCAATAGGAATAGGGAATTAATTTATTGTAATTAAGTGTAAATATGACTTTATTATTATATACATGTGACAAATTTTAATGACGAATTGTGATCTAAATTTTAATTGTCGTGTAATTTTTTTTTTTTTTTATTGTTGTATCGAATATCATGCGAAAAATTGTATTTTACTAAGGATTAAATGAGGCTTTATTATTTATTATTTATTATGAGTAATGAAAATTGTGTTTGTAGAGTAGTTAATTATAAAACCGACCAAATGTGAGTCAGACTAGCATACAAAGGGTTTCATACTATTTATAAAAATAATTATATTTATTGTATGGAAACTCTATTTAAATATTTGTTTCATTTTCATTTAATTATATTTTATGTAAATAGTCATCATTTACATAAATAGATATTCTGTGAATATTTCAAGCATTTGCCAAAAATAAGTTCTTTGGTTGTTGCTGGCAAGCAAAGTAAAGCTAAAATGTAAAGATAAAATGAAAATAAAAAATTTGTATATTATATCACTATTTATACTTCAAAATGTTATATATAAGTCAGTTACCGTATCACATCGGCCATAGTGGGCGGCGAAGCGGCCAGCCCGCCGCCGTCGCCTGCTTCGCCCTCCTGCAACACACCATAAAAACCCATTGTCACACACATATATTATATCACATTTCCCTGTTGGATAAAGTATGATTCCGTGGTAAAAAATTATGTTCTCCCCAAGTTCTACATCTATTCTCATCAGGAATTTCATCAAAATCGTTTCAGTTGATTCCATGAGAAAAGGTAACACACAGGTTGATTGAAATACATTTTTTATTGCTATATATGGACAACAAAAAGAACCAGGGACACAAAATATTCTGAATAATTGCGAAACATAGGTATCACACAGTCAAAAGCTTTAGAAAAGTCACGAAACATTGCACTCACAATTACAAATGCCAAAAATATGTTTATAAATGCGACTCCGAAAGTTGTTTTAACACATTAGTCTGTTAGTTCTTAAGTGACCTATTCAAGAAGAAGAAAAGCGAATAGAAGCAAAGTTTTAATTTTGGTGAGTATTCCAGCATGCCACACTCACTTACATTCAATAATACATAAGAATAGTATTCATAATTTTCCAAAATGTCTACATGCCAATATGCCTGTAGTACATATGGTTCCTCTGAGATTCGCAACAAACCTGCACCCCAAAAAGCTGCAGCATACGTGACATAAGATATAGTCACCGTACCGAGTCTCTCACCCATCATAGACTTATTTTTTGCATATACGTTTACATTAAAATGTCTCACCACAGGTTGCAGCGCCGCCCCCATGGCTGGGAGGCACGGGCACCACAGCAGGCTCATGGGGCGCCGGCCCCGCCGCCCGCCCGCTCTGCAATAACCAATAAATCATCTACATAACTGGATATGAATTAGCTAATTAAACAAGTTATTGAACTTAAGAATTTGGATTTAATCATGCACAGTTTACATCTATGGAATAAATTACACAATGCAAGTATAATAAGATGCTGTTCTTTCTGTCTAAAGGTTTTGTACAGAGTGAGAAATCTTATTATACTATATATGTACTGTATATGTGTTTGTAAATTAATTGCTCTTATTTATGCATCTATTTTTGATAATTATATTTCAGCATAATATTTACAAGCAATGATGCCATTCCATCGGCCTGTGAAAATAACCATACTTGACTCTATTCTGTAATGTGATCGAAGACAGTCACTAAGCCATTACCCAGTATTAGTACTTTGACAACACACACTCATCTGTGTATGTAATACATTTCTATTCATTTTTAAAGAAAGCCGTAAGTGGTTGCATATAGTGGTCGTCACAAGCTATGGAATTGTTAAGCATTCTTTTAGCATCGGCACTGATTGATCTATCGAGACTATATGTTAGTGCCAGAAAATTGTGAGAGTCACCTACACTCACCACTCCTGTTTTACTATGTGCCTCAAGTTTATAGTTCAGTCTCACCAGCCAACAAATAATTTTGCATTATAATTATAATGGCGATGGTGTAGCTTTTCGACTTTCACAAGTGCTCGTAACAGCCTAGACTGAATAAATGAATTTGAATAATAATAGCCTTTTATTCTGACTGCGATAACCAACATAGCTAATGTACACCATATAAAAACACATTACAAAATGTCACGCAGCTCAGTATGCCTCATGGCATTTATATTATATTATTATAATTATTAACATTGAAAAGAGGAGATAAAAAAGAGACCATCAGAGTTTCTTGCCTGTTCTTCTCGAAAAGGCTCTCCCAATTTCCGAACAGGTGTAGAGTCAAATTTTTTTTCCTTATTCGTACGTACGGACAAGGTTTTTGTTTTTTTTTAAGCTTTTTTAAGCTTTTTTTTTGTTTTGTTTGTTTCGACGTCAATAAGTGCCTGTAAAGGTCTATGTTGAATAAAGATTATTTTGATTTTGATTTGATTGCATAGGCCTCCTCTAAAATTTTGCATTGGTTACTTGTTTTAATATTAAACATAATGAAATCAAAAGTCCATCTCTTGAATAAATTCTATCCTTACAAATATACTGTTCAAAAATGGTGACTAGTCACAACTATGGCAGGTTTACCACTTTTAGCCATGCATCTAAGCAACTATAATAATAATAATAGCTTTTATTTCAGACATTGTCATACAATTACAATTCATTAATTTAATTTATATTACATAATTATTATTTTCTTATCTTAGTTGACATTAATTTAATAAATAATCTAAATATTACAATGAATATCTAAGCAACTAGCAGATCCCTGATATCACTATATACATTTAGTGTAATTGTAGTTCTTATTTCCATACAATATTTCCTTTAATACCTTACAGAAAAGTTATAGAATTATACTTGGTTCATTTTAAGAGTTTAGTTTGTTAATAATAGGTACATAACCAACAATAATAAAATAATATTGATAAATAGCTATTTAACATATCAATGTATGTAAGAAAAAGTATTTTATTTAGCATATGTTAATATTTATATGCAAGAGTGTGTGTAGTTAGCAAATAGATTAACTAAATTACATTGTAATAATTCTTTGAAGCTAGATGTAACAGGTGTGTTCATTACTATTGTATTAAATAAACAATTGAAAAATGCTATTGTTAAGTCTAATAAAGAAAAATATAAAAGTAATATTGATTGATCACCAATCATAATCCAATCGAATGACTTGATTAAGAAAAACAGAATGAAGACCATTCTGTGTTTATTAGTGTGGTGTGGGTATGCCACGTGGTGCTATTACCCGATTTAAAATAAATTATGCCAAAATCTCTGATATACAATTAATAAAAATGTCCTAATTTGATTAGGATGAAACTATTCCAAGTTTTTCTGATGAGATATTCTAATAAAAACAAAAGGAGATTAATCACATACATACATAATAATTAAAATTGCATATCGATTTAAGCTACAAGTTGAATGTTTTAATCATATTTATATCAACACTAGCTATGAGGATGTTCCTGGCACTGGTGATGTTTTATCTAGTATAACCTAGAATAGTAAAGACTGATAGTGTTCTCTTAAATAGACATCAATATTCATGATAAAAGAAATGCTGAAAAGTATAAGTGCTTTCTATATTTCCAATAAAATAAATATCTACAAAATTTTCAGTCAACCACAAATTTTGTTTGGTATGCAACCAACATTCTAACAAGTTAACTCTTTTCAGTCAACCACAAATTTTGTTTGGTATGCAACCAACATTCTAACAAGTTAACTCAATTTCCTAACTTAAATATGCAATATTTTCATCATTAGCTGCTTAGAATTCTCGCAATATCTACATAAACATTACACTCAGCCCAATAACAACTTGCAAATAATGGATTGTGTACAAAAATAAGAGGTTCTCACCTGGCCTCTTGGTACTCATGATTGCACAGATGACATGCATTATGAGGTGGAGATAGTTTGCAAGGAATGTTTTGGGATGGGGGTGCGGCCTGGGCCGAGGGGTGAGTGACGTCATGCGCGCGCCCCGACCCTTAAACTCCATGACCTACTTATAGACTGACTTACGACATTTATAAATGTCAACAGCAAAACGAGGCTTAAAATGACCTTAGCTACTTCTATTGACCAACCACTAGGCACTGACCTAGAAATATGCATGCATTCACTCACAAAACCTGCCTACACGATTATACATCGTTTTGAATGACTCGAGAACCAAATCCGCATATTGTAGAGATAGTTATATTTATTGACACCATAAGTTTTCATATGACAAATTTAAATAATACTAACCGATACTCAATTGCATTTTACGCAATAAAACAGCAGTTTCTTCAGCTAATCATGTAAACATTTTGTTTATGTCAATAATACCACCGCCATTGTCAATACAAAATGTCATAGTAAAACAGTTATAAGGAAGATCACCGCATCCCAATTCTCTTTATCCGAACACTCACAGTATTTCACAATCACAGCTTGTCACTTTGTATTCATGAATAAGTCACAAAACAAGCTCGTTTAACATTAAAATGAAAAAACAGGACATAGTTGATCCCGTTGGAAATCCAGTCTTTTTGTGACTGATTGGATGGATACCAACTAACAGATTTTGTAAATAAATAGTGGAGCTACCAACATTGAGACAATTTCATTTAACATTACTCGATTGGGCATTTCAAAAGGGATGCTGTGTTGTTATTGGTCGAAACTATTACGTAAGCCAGTTATATGTTCGGAAACATTAGTTGAAAAAAACTAAACAATATTTGTGAACCTAATAATAACAGGCTCAGAGATATTTGTAAGTTCTGTTCATGCACTAATACAAGTAAATGAACTTTAACATTATGTATGGATGTTAGTTAATAGAACAATATTTATATGTAATACAATAATAATAGCGTAACAATGATCACTGAGTATGCCCACTTTCAAGAGTGAAGATTGGTTTAATAAATAAACACTTACAGATTTTACCACCCCTGTTATATTAAGAATGACTTTTACAAAATTAAAATCAGTCAAAATAGCATATTCATACATTTCTAAAATATCCGAACATAGTCCGAAAGGCAATATTTCAGTTCCTTCAATTTGTAAAAAAACATTTATTTCATAATAGATTTCTTGTGTCAAATTGATTTAAGACCTGGCTGTATGGCACAGTGCCTTTGCCTTTTCCTAGTGCGAAGAAAAATCCACTACTGTCAAATTGAGTTTGACGTTTGATTGACATCCCAAATTACTTAAAAATCTGTTTGTATATTATTTTTATTTATTTTGTTTGTTAATTCTACTCGTTATTATATACCAGTGAAAATAATTAAAAAAGGGTTAATCATGACTTCCTATTGTACTTAAATGGTATGTATTAGCACGAAACCACATCTGTAAAAACATTTGCTTAGGTTCATTATATTCTTTTTTGTTTTTAATTGAATGAGTTGATCTCAATAACTGTAAAATTTTAATTTTGTTCAATATTTAACTTGCTCCAGTTTTTATATTTATTTTGTTATTGTGGGTATAGTCTCCTCCATGAATATAACAACTTTATGGCTTATTGTTATATTAGATTTAAATCGCAATAATGTATGACGATATATCATACACCTTCATATCAATTTTGCCATAATTCCCAGTGGACAGATTTATTTGAATTTTTTCATTACATAAATTAATTGAAAACTGAAGGTAGAAGGTAACTTCTATACTCCTCAAGCAACTGAGCAAAAGGCAAATTAATAATCATAAAATAATTGATCTTTCCTCAAATTACAGATGTAGAAGAATTCTATTACAATATAATTAAGGCAGCAAAATTAGGTAACATAATGGTGGTTACTTTTGATGGTTGTCAGTGGCTTGGGACCAAACCTTTTTGTGGTTTTTTATGTGTTTATTGCATAGTTATGAATATACACATACACAAACTTCCACACATGTATATATATATAAATGCAGACAAAAGACCCTCAATGGACATGACAATGATGATATGTGTTTGCTCAATGTTGAGCAGGTCAACCTTTTTGTTATAATTAAATCAAATAATTGAAATTATATCATATCAAATGAAAATATTTATCATTGCTGCAACATCATTATTAATATAGCCAAATTAAATGAAGGTAAATCAATTTAAAATAAATTGGAATTGTAAGTTTTTTTTTTTTGTAAACTATTAGCTGTGCAACATCTTGGAAATGGAAACAACAAGAAAATTCCAGTAATGGAAACCCCACCAACAAAACACCATTATTCCTCTGAACCCCATTAAGACAGATCAGTCAGAATTGAGTTTGATTGATCTGTCTTGCTGTGAGTGCACTTCACTAGCAAAATATTTCTCTATGGCTCCCATTAAAGTCACTAGCTTCCAGTAACTGTAGCATTGCGGGTATCTTATTCTACACTTCACTGACTATTGAATAGATAGATACTATATATATATATACTGATAGATAGACTGATATAGAATATGCATGCAATTTTGTGGGTGCTCTTATTATATATAATAATGCTTTATATCAGTTAATTTCATAATCAAGGTGTTTTGTAATTTATTTATAGCATGCCAAAATATATATTGACACAATTGATACCATTTTTAATGACAATACATTTTCACAACCTTTTTAGTCTATGATGTGTAGTTTTATTTCAATTAATGAATATAATAGTTAACACATTCATTGCTTGCAAAATGAATAAAAATAATAGCTGGGAACCAAAACTTTTTAAGGCGGATTGTGATTAGTACATGTGAATGTTTGAAAATATGGATAAATGTATATTGTTATTATTATTATTTCAATAAAAAAACACATTTTTCGGATCTGAATGGTCAGCACACTACATACTGGGTGCCGAACACTCAGATCGGGTTACTGACTACTACAAAATGAACGGGTCTCTTGCTCGTATCCGAGTGGGAAGCACTGCTAGCTATTGTTCCGCCCCACTCGGACCTGAGTGGGGAGCACGGAATGTGTTCGATCCATTGTGGAGATCCTTGGGGGTAGCCTATGCCCTGCAGTGGGAGTCTGTTGGCTGAAATGATGATGATGATACCATTACCTGTCATGGTCTCACCACTACTCTTTGAATTGTGAGACCTACCCCTGTAGCATGAGCAATGAAGTAAGATATAATAAGGTGTTTATCGTGTGATATGACCACCAATTGAACTTCCTCCTTTGTATTTGACATTTCAAAGTGTTAAATTAGGCTATAATAAGTATATGGCATTTTGGTGGTCATGTTATGATAGCTGGGGTCAATCCTGCGATGTACCAATATGTTATTCATATTTTGAATTACATATGTTTATTTGTCTGATGCTTTTACAGTGAAGGATAATATTGTAAGGCAACCTACATACACCTGTAAAGAAATTTAGAGGTATGTAAAGTGGATCCAAAAGGCCAGCATACTTATTTATTTATTTGACACACAAAATAGATATTCACAAAATAGATAGATAATAGATCTATTAATGAAAATCTGTGCAGTAGTTTTTGAGCGAAGCCTTTATTGCGCATCTCGTGGGATCTGTCGATTTTTCCGGGATAAAAAGTAGTGTATGTTACTCTTTATCCCTTCAACTATCTCCACTTCAACAAATCACGTCAATTTGTCGCTCCGTTTTGCCGTGAAAGACGGATAGACAGACACACTTTCCCATTTATGATATTAGTATGGCTAGCAGACAAGCTTATATTCCTGAGTATGTATATGTAAATGACGCATAACTAGAGCAGTACACATACGACAATATAAAACTTAAATTTTAAAATGAAACAACATCAACATATTATATACTAGCGGCCCGTCCCGGCTTCACACGGGTAGACATTACTCTTCGCAGCATATGCAATGAAAGACATTTTATGGCTAATTTTTTTACACCTTCAGTTGGTTTTAATAAGAATTTCTAAAGATTTCTATAGTAATCTAGTATTAAATATAGTCTATGTTACTCAGTGATAATGTAGCTTTCTAATGAAAAAAGAATGATTAAAATCGGTCCAGTACTTTTTGAGTTTATTTATTACATACAAAATTACAAATCTTTCCTCTTTGAAATATTAGTATAGACTAGTCACGTCCTAAATAATATGTTCTACAGACTCTTTTTGAATTTTATGAGACTTAGTCCACAATATCTATTGTCTCGTAATGAGTTTTCGAAATATTGTTGTATTGACGACATCCTAACAATTTTAATTATTCTAACATAGAGTAGGCCCGTGTCCTTTTGTAGGGATGCATATGACCTATGATAGTAAAATAATAATAATAACCATACTTTGATTTAATAGTACTTCAGTAGAACGTTCAAATAGATAGATATCTTGATAATATTAGACTATTCACATAATAGCAGGTTATGCAAACTAATAATAACTCCTGTATTCCACATCTCGACAGCTTCTAACATGTTCTAAAGTTTAAGTCAACTATATATCAACTATCCAGTGGTGTCGGAGGAGTTTACCCATTTTAACATTGGACGTCCAGACTATGATTCATTCCTACTTGGTGGATATTTCATCTATATGTACGAAGCGTGTTTCACGATCATTATACACTGCGTGAATGGGCACTTTCTTGGCAAGCTCATTCCATAGGGTCTGTCTTTGCGTTCGGTTTCATTAATATAAAAAGAAAACAATTTCCCTCCCAAAATCTTCTCCATTATACTAACAATTTATATCTTTTAATTTTCAGGAGTGAAATGAATACAATATGACCAGCCAAGACGCAGGATCGCCGACGCCCAGCCCCAGCATCCTGATACCCGAATCTCCGGACAGCCCCCCCCTTTTCGCTCCTCCTTCTCCAGAGTACGTAAATGCAAATGCTCAAGAACAACAACAAGAATCGCAATCGTACCCCCATCCAGCAATCGTCCAAGAAGAGAGCAATGATTCAGCTGCTACATCCAATTTCGAAGCTGACCCTCCTTGGCGACGAGACAGGGTTGATATCGATGACAATTCAAGCTCAGTTCTACCTCATAGCTCCACCAATGAAGACAGCAACGCCAGCACCGCCATACAGTCAATAAATGAAGAATCCAATAGTCTTATATCACTTCCTGATCCTCAAACTAGGAAAAGCTTTGAAAATGTCGAAGAGCCGCCTGCTAAAATCAGGAAAGTGTCGTCTCCGAATAAAAGTGAAGATATGGACGGTGAAACTTGTCCCATATGCTTAGACTCCTGGGGCAATTCTGGTGATCATAGACTAGTAGCCTTAAAGTGTGGGCACCTGTTCGGATCTCAGTGCGTCGAACGGTGGTTGAAAGCGCAAGCATCCAAAGATAGGTCTTGTCCGACGTGTAAAAGCAAGGCCCATATTAAAGACATCAGGTACATATATGCTAAGAGACTGGTAGCTGTTGACACGTCACAGATTACAGTGCTACAGAAACAGATAGATGTGTTACAAACAGAGAAAAGTAGAGCAGAGCTGGAGCTACAAAAGTCGAAGATAGCTCAAAGAGCCTGCATGTTACAACTAGAAGTGCTGCGAAGTACTCTGATGAAATCTCAAGTGACGAGAGAACAACCAGTGAGAAGGACTTGGCGCTTCGCTTTAGAAAAGAACTTGGAGATATGCAAGGATGGAGGTTGCCGAGTTTTGACTTACAATTGTCGAACCTACGAGCTGTATGTGTCTCAAAAGAGCACCAATTACCTTTTCCCAGGATACGGAATCAGGAAGGTTAGTTGCGTCGATTACAAATTGGGACAATTCGTCCATTTGCACCCGAAACCAATAAGGGATATTACTTACTCTCAACCTCGAGATCTCTTATTAAGTGTAGGCTTAGATAGCACTGCAAGGATATTAGAGCGGGGAATCCCCAATATTACAGTGCAGTCTGGATACCCGCTATGGTCGTGCTCCTGGGACTATCTCCGTAGTAATGAGTTCTACGTCGGTGGCGTAGGCGGCGCTATACACCAATACGATGTTCGGAACACTAGCACTTGTATCAACAGGCTGGCAACAATGAGTGACATGTCGCCCGTTGTGTCTCTCTGTTCGACGGAATACGGACTTTTATCGTGCCAATTAAACTCATGCTGGTTGTGGGTGTCTAATATGAGACAGTGGGAACCGCGCGCGTTGCCTATCGAAGGTCCTTTCGTGTCGCTATGTTACGATAACTTATCGCACCGAGCTCTGATATCTTGTCGCCCGGGCCTGAATAGTACAGAACGTTCTCGGTTGTCGCTGTGCAAGTTGAAATCTAGTGTGCCTAGTGGTGAAGTGCTCTTTGATGTCGAACAAACATTTCACGGGTCTAATAGGTCGACGCTAATGTCTAGGCCCACGTGGGTGAATGCGCCTGGATCGTCGTGGGTAGCCGCTCATTCCGAGAGCGAATCAACGCTATTCCTGCACGGGTTAGACGGAGCTAGAACTATGTCCTTGCCAGCATCAGAACCGGCGATAGACGTCTGTTCCGTTCAGTTAAATGGAGACACCTTAGTAGCAGCGCTTTCTGAGTCCCGTCTTAGGTTATACAAGGCTGTGCCAACAAACTCATGATTTTTTATGTGACTGACTTGGTATAGTTCGTAAAATATAGGGCGAGTCCTGTTACAGTTGTAATTGCAAACACTCTCATCAAGTTTCGTAATTTTTGACAGTAAGTTTAAAGCGTTACGCGGTCACGTCATACTTTAAGGGTGGGATTATTCGAACAGATCAAATAGCGGGAATTCATTCTAAATTAAAATTTTTCATGATATATGTCAATGTCAAAGTCAATGGGAGTGACAGTAGAAGGAATACGGTAATATTTTTAATTACGTGCCATTGTAGAATTATCTAAAAGTAAGTAAGTAATATCCAACACCAAAATGTAATTTGTTAGTATTTCAAATATCGATAAATCTATCGACACCGTCCCAGCTCTAAAAATATTGCTTTGACAGCTGTCACAGAACTCCGATGGCTTACTGAGTAAAGTTTACTTTTAACTGGTGATTACCTCCATAGTCTTAATTAAGCAACTGCCCCAAATAGTCATTCTGTTATTGCGATCATAATGTGAATATTGTTTTTTCTAATATTTGCATCATACATTTAGTTTCATTTTAAATTTTTACGTAACAATTCTTAAGCTATATAGAGAAACGAAGATTGTAATTTTACGCCTAAAACATAATTAATATTCGGTATCTTTTGTGACAATTTCTACAAATTAATATGAATGATAAAAATTGGAAATGATAAGTGAGACAATGGCAATTGTAAAGTGCATTCCGTCAAATAGTTTTGTTTGTGATTATGTTGGTATCCCTGCATGTTCATTATAAATGTAACGTTATGATTGATTGTTGTTTATGGCAGAAAAGCCAACGTAACCTTTAAGGAATATTTATGCATCGTATTTGTTGCTGTTATCTGTAATACTAAATGCAGGTAATAGCAAATTCCAAAGGTTATCTTGTAAATAATCAATCACATAACTAAAACAAATGGCCTCTAAATATGGTAGCTTTTAATTTTATTGCTCTACTGTAAAAATGTAAAAACTACAGTTACATATAAATTTTCCAATAATAAATTATCTTTTTTTTTTTTTCAAATGGATCAGGTTACTTTGGTATTCTAATATAATATAAATATTAGATTTCACAATTGACGAATAATGTATTGCTACCGTTGTAACCTTGTGTTATTAAAGTGATTTTAGCAAATCTATTACTACAATCTACTACTGGTTAATTATAGAGGTTCCGAAATGTGACTTTGTTAATTCTACAGACTTATTGAATTAACTATTGATCAGCTTGAAAGATAAATGAAAATGATAACTGTTTTTGTAATCAACTGTATCACTTACATGCATTAGCTATAAAGGCCTTTAAGCATAACTTTTTCTTTATCATTGTTGACGTTTCGTTTTCACCAAGAATTAACATTTGCTCAGACAGACATTGCTCCAATATCAAACTTTTCTGTAGACCGAATTTTAAATGTAAAAATATCATGCAGAGTAGAATCATTCCCTTGTTACAGATATTATAAATAATGTTTAATGGTGTTATTGTCAAAATTGATCACTTGATCAGCAGTGAAGATTCTGTAAAAATAGCTTGATTAGAACTTGTATTTTATTTACAAAATCTTGACTGCTGATGGATACACACATTAAATATTATTCAGTATTTATAAACATTCTGTATGCTTAATAACATTTTTTCGTTAGTTGCTGTCTTAGATTCTTTCATAGATATTTTTTAGAAACGAGATTGTTGCAAAACTTTTCGTAAAAGTACAAAAGATTCAATTTTATTCCAGTGCTAATAGTTAAATAAATTATCAAATTGAAGTTACATTAGATTCTTACGTCGGTTTTTTTGTTGTTTGTGCTAAAGTTTGCAATAAGTGAACGTCGAGGAAGCTAGGGAAGTAGGTATGTATGTATATTTATGTATGTAAAAAATCTTTCTTAACAGAGCTGTTTACATCATCATAGAATAATACTGATTAAAAGTCTTTTAATTTAAATCAGTACCATTGAACTTTACACATTTTAGTTTTGGATAAGACAGTTCAGATAGTCTGCAATCTCATTATGTGATTTTATTTTAAAATTTTAATACAATTGACAGATAGTGCAGTTACTTCACCGCTTTGTTTAGATAATAATATCACATTGACACTTAATAAAGCAGCAAAGACAGTACTATCTGTCACTTTTTTTTGACAGCAACATAGAAACGTAATTAGCTTACCGAGTCCAATGTTTTTGTGTGTGATAGTTTTACTCATATCTTCTATTCAAATGTGAACACACATTTTAAATATATATTTAGTGGACAATATTTTGAAACAGTTGCAATACATGCTAAGACATGCGTTCGATAGTTAGATTAGATTCGATAAATAAGATTCTTGGTGAAAACCATTGGTAGAATAGACTGAATAACATAATTGCCACAAAACCTATATCTATTGATTTTAATTGACACTATATTTATTGTAAACCTCGGGTAGGTAGCGACAATTTTTTTCTTAGACAATAACTCCCAGCCATTACTATTATATTATAATGTATACCCGTCCATATTGTTGCACAAAATGCTGTTGTTTATGTTAAACTTTTGCAACATTTTACACACATATTTATAATGTTTTCAGTATAGTTAGCCAATACATATTTTTAAATTTCACATATAATATGCATAGAAAATAATATAGGTAATTATTGTAATAAATAAAAAAGGTAAACTGTGTAAAGCCCCTAATATTCAATATTCCTTTGCTTCTAGTGGCCGAAAATGAATTATTAAAAAAATGCATTCATTAATATCCTCTTGAATCAATTAAAAAATAATTTATTTATCAAATATGAATGTGGTAATTTAGTAAATGATATAAAAAGGAAGCCAATAAAATCTATTGACTGTTAAAAATAGAATTGGTAAAGCCAATTGTTCTTGTTCATGCATGTTTATTCTGACCATGGAACTGATTCTTGTACTGAGATTGGATTAAAAAAAAGTGATATGACTCATGAAACAATTAAAATAAAACAAATAGTGGTATAGTAGATATACCCGTTTTCCACAAGAACTAATCAAGTTGTACGTGATCCATTAATGATAATGCAGATGAGATTTTATCGCGATATTCACGAATCATTGACTGTTCAATGATTGTGACGGCAAGTATCAAATTATCAGATAGGTACCTAATAGCTATTGGCGAATATACAGGTACATCTTGATGGAAAAAACGGAGGTGCCAACATAGCCTCAGAGAATCAGCCCCAGTGAAGGTTGTTCAATTTGATAATTTGGAAAATTTATCTTAAAATGTAAGAAAATACTTATTACTTAAGTTTGTATGTTCTAATACAACAGAAGGCACTCAGATTATCCAAAACGTGGTTCCCAAAAATAAACTATAGCTCGTATTAATAAAGTTAACTTCACTCTGACTTAGTTAAGCTACGTTCAATTTCCATTTCTGACTTACGATACTTATTGAATAATGCAGCGAGACAACAACGTAGATTAATTAAACTTGATTTAAAAATCTTTAGTAATTCTGTTTCGGTGGCTAGACTGGAAGTTATTGTATATGGAGGCAATTTCAAACTTTGAACGTAACCAAATCATTTGATTGTTTTTGTATTTACCAATGGCTTTTGCAAGTTTTTGTGATTGTTATTACGATTTTTATACTGTTACACATATGTTTATGTTAAGTTGTTTTGAAATACTTCATATTTGATTAAAAAACGTATTGCTGCTTTTTAAATTGGTAGAAATTCTTTGACATAAGTATGGCAACATTTACACTTGTTATTTTAATGATCATTTCAATGTCATGAAAAAAAAAGTAACAAGTGAAAGTCCTACAACGAAATTTGAATAATTTATATAATATGATAAAGCTGAAGAATTATTTTCCATTAAGTCTCCAGCTTGCCGTGTGTGTACTTTGAAGTCAAATCGATAAAGATCATCACGGCATGTTGAAGATTCGGGTTCAACTTCCGCCCGAGTCGAAAAAATTACAAAGGTTTTTACAATTATACCATTGACGTTTCTCAATAACTACCAATTGCCATATTTAAAAAAAAAGTGACGTGAAACCCTTGACGTTTGGAAAGATATAATTAAGTTAATGACTATATGAATTACAATATATAATTATGGGGGTAGTGACACGTTTGCTTTCAATATCATTTTAAGATTTTCAAATTTAATTTCGAGATATATTAACAGTGTAGTTCTTTTAGCTGCGGTTTTATTTCTTGCGCGATCAACGGTATTATTGCAGCGATCAGAAACTAATCTGAATTGGTGTGGCAATAGTGATATTATCGTGGTTGTCGGAGGAACACGGCCTTTATACACTTGTAATAAAACTCTGTTATCTGAATTAATACTCGTTTATTCTTTTAACTCAATTGTATTCCGCACAACAGTCATAACACTTACCACACTTTCCTAAAGCACGACCACTCGGCTCCGCTGCCCGATGTCGAATACCCCTCCTCGCTACTCACTCACGGTCCGTATTCTTTCAGTGTTCCCAGTTTGAATAAACAATTTTAAATACAAATAATGAACCTTACACACTGAACAATTCACACGGCCACCAAGAGAACGCGTCTTTGACAGCGGCTGTCTACTTTGAATTGATTTTGCAAAATCTCGTAACAGTTAAGAGTTGCTTTTCCAAAATCAGGTTTGGGTAAATGTTTTTTTTTTATTTTTCAAGTACTAGAATGCCCTGATATAACTGTTATAAAGGAATCCTTTCAGCGACCACGATGTAGGTTGGATAAGTGTAAATAAGAGCACCCAACTCGTTAGGCTCCATTGTTAATAATATAAATATTATTATTCTTGTAATCCATGTTTGGTTAAACTTGTATTTGTAAAGTAGCCTGAGTTAACCCTTGATAATCTAGAGTTTCAATTTTGATACCAATATTTTAAACTGAATGTTCACATCACTAGTAGTTTTTTTTATAGGTTGGCTGTACGTATTTTACTGTTGTATAATATTCTTAATAACGAATTAAAAAAAAAGAGGGGAAGACCCAGTACCAACAGTCGACAAGATACTAAAATACTTTCTAAAAAGACCCCGGACAGTTGTACAAGTACTATCCTCTAGTGACGTGCGTTGCGGTTGTATTAGTCATGAAAAAATAATATGCATTCTAGAAATAAGTGTAAATTTAATAATTGTAGAAAACTTACCTCCTGGTTCTGTAAAAAGTGAAAAGGTTTGTTATGTGATAATAAAAACAATCAATGTTTCGCATTATTTCATGCATAGGTATTTATAGGTATATCTGATTTCTTTATGACCTTAATGCCTGAAGTATCAAAATTGATACCTGTTTTTTTTTTCCAAATAAATATTGTGATTTTTCAACTAGTTTTCTCTTCATCTAGACCCTCAAGCAAACACAGTAATTGTTGTGGTTAAGGGTGTGGTTTAATTTGGTGATTCACCGTGGTTTTATTGTAATCGGTGATAAAGAGAAATATGCAGTGGTTTCGTTAAACTGACATAAAAAATTATTCACTTATTTTTCATTGTTATTTTTTTCTATATATAAAAAGTCAAAACATAAAAAAAAAACCATAGATGTAAATAAATAGTCCCAAACAGTAATATTATAAAAAAAAAACACTTTCGTTAATCAGGCTACTAAGGGTTAATAGATTTTGTCATACTATACCTGGAAAATACTATCACAGTAAGTCAGAATGAATGAAAACTAAATACATAATGAAGTAAGATTCTTAAGGCATTGTAGCATAATATCACACCAATGCAACAGACGTTCGTTGTTAGTTTTAAAATGTTTAGGTATGTTAGCGGTATATTGTATTGTACAATAGCAACGAATCTAAAACCTCAAATAGACTGGATAATAATGTGTGATGTGATGTGAATACATTTTGGCTTTTATTTCTAAATAAAAAATTGAATTTTTTTACAATGTTTTTATTTCTTTGACCTATGGAGTGATTAATTCTTAATCTGTAAAGTACAGAAACAATTTGTGCCTATCCTATGTTCATGTGATCTTGAAAAATGGTTTCTATAAGTTACAAGTTGAAGCATTTACTAACGTCCATAATTAGGGCTACGTGTAGGAGCTAGCTACGTACAACGCATTTTCCTATGTCATCACATTTTTGTATTGACCTCAATTAGCGCTGCTGCACGAAATTATATTGTACTGTTAGAGAATTCTCCATTGCCCGGCCCCTCTACTCAGTGACGTCACAACCGGTGGCGCAATCGCAAGCCCCGCCAGACAACAGCTCGCCTCGACCGCCACTCTTTGCTACGGGTTCGTGCGCAACGGACGTGCGATTGGTGTCCTATAGATAATTAACCATTCCGTGTTCTAATTGATTTCAGTTCGGTAAATCGTATATAGGTTGTTTCGGATGTTATTTTCTTAAAAATTACCCTTACTTTTAAATTGTTAAGATCAGAAGCGGGATAGGATCTGCGTGATTCTATCTGGTTTTTGGTGTTGGTTGAATTTTATTGCAGAAATGGTAGATAGTGAAAGACGTGAGACTACTCGTAGCAGGAGTCGTAAGCCACGTCACGTTTCGCGCCATAACCGCACCCCGGTCCTCGACAGTCGGCTGCGGCGCGAGATGGACGCGATGCTCGCCCGCCTCAGAGTATTGGAGGCTCGGACTTTGACCCCAGTTTACATAATATCGAGACTTGGTGTGAGGAGGTAGATCGCGCAAAGCAATTAAACAATTGGAGCGATCATGAGTGTCTATCTCGTATAGGTAACTATTTAAGGGGCGATGCACGTACGTGGTTGAACGAGTGGGTGATGAGCGAACGCACTTGGACCAACTTTAAAAAGGAGTTTAAGCCTTTGTGTCTCAGACTCCAGATATCGCTAACATTTTGTTCGAAGTAATGAATACAAACTCGGACAATTACCCTACTTATGCCGATTATGCTCGTCGCTCACTGCTGCGATTGCGTATAGTGCGGGGTCTTTCTGATGAATTGATTTCAGCGATAGTAATACGTGGTGTAACAGACCCCCAAATACGGGCGTCGGCTACAAACGCTAAGCTTTTGCCCAATGACTTGGTCGAGTTTTTCTGTTTACGTAAAACCGAACGCAAATAAAAGTGTACTGCGTACTAATGCTCACCTAACTCATTATTCGAAGAGTAAGTCGATTTCTAATTTTACTCCGAGAAAAGGTAAGTTTGAGGACGGCAAGTGTTTTACGTGTGGGTTATCGGGCATAGGCAAGCTAATTGTACTAAGAGAGTAGCGAATGAAACTACCACCAATACTAGTGCCAGTTCAAATTCCAAACCTGTCTTTGTGCCGACTAAGTCTGAACCTTGTTCTTTTTGCAAAAAGATTGGTCACAAAGTTGACACATGTTTTGCTAAACAAAAATCTCTGATCTTATCTGAGGTCCATAATAAAAATAACGTGAATTTTTGTCGCGAAAATGAATCTACCCTCAGTAGTGATGGAGTTGTAGCCGTTATACAGGGGTACCTGTTGATGTTTTAATCGATAGTGGCTCGACCATATCGCTTATTTCGTCTAATTTACTTAGGCATTTCAATTGTGTACGTAAACCTGCTTTCCGCGTACTTAAGGGCTTGGGTAGTCAGGAACTTGAAAGCATACGTGACGCTATCAATTGAATTGTGGGCTTTTCGATTATTTAAAAAGGTGTGCTTTTCTGTGTACGAAAATTTGAATCCTTGGCAGAAAGCATTAGCGAAGGTCAGGTTAGACCGAGCCATGTAAAGTAAAGGCCCTAACTGCTGGGTGATTTTGAAACGTCGGAAACTTTTCGAATCCGAATGACATTCAATCCGAATCGAATCCGTTCGACTCGAAAAATGCTATTCTAAAACACCGTCGGAAAGGCCACGGAAACTTTCCGTTCGGAAAGTCAACCATAGAGTAACATGCATTTACCTTTACGTTTACAAAGTATGATTGAAAATGGTAGGTTTAGTAGAAAATGACACGCACCATATTTTAGTTTCGGCACAAATAAATAATGTAATAATTTAATATTTTTAAGACTTAATTTGCATAATTACTATCTTAATTTACATAATTAATTCAATATATAAAAGAAATTTACATGACAGTGAAGTCTTTTGCATAAACTATCTTTGTAAACAAGAATAATGAAAGTGAAGTTTGTGTTCTTCGAAGTTTAAAACTTTTTCTATACAACAAAATTATCAACAATTTTAATTTGATATTTTATCCATAATAAAAAATGGTAAGTACCACTTAGACTGTGTTATAGTTCTGCTAAACATTATCAAACTTAGACTGTGAAGTTCTGTTAAACATTATAAACCTCGAATTTTAGAGTACCTATTCTAAAGAAAACTTACTATTATAGACAAACAGAATATCGCATGAACAACGTGAAGTGATGTTGGTATTTATGCGCGCCCACGAAGACTATGCCAAGGGCAGAGTCATGGGTGCCAAGGGCAAAGTTTGGCGGAGGAGTTAGCCCAGACTCTAAATTCTTTAGGGTCTGGTGCAATGTGGCGGCCTGGCGTACGCAGCTCGAATTACGGATCTGCGTCGGTGCCGTACTCCCGCACCTCGAAGCTTGGCTCCACGGGAAGGAGGAGGTCACCTACCGATTGGAATAGGACGGGAGGGATCGACACATTGCCACCACTGCGCATCCGACCTCGACTCGGCCCAGCACACGCTGGCGGAGTGCCCCGCGTGGGCCTCCGAGCGCCGAGTCTTGGTCGCAGAGATCGGGCGAGATCTGTCTCCGCCGGCATTGATTGCGGCAATGCTGGCGGACGAGGGAGGTTGGAGGGCTGTGGCCTCCTTCTGTGAAGCAGTGATGCTCCAGAAGGAGGCTGCCGAGCGGGGGTCGGGAGGTGGCGCGATCCCGCTCGAAGGAGGGCGGGGCCGGGGGCGTCGTCGGTGGAGGAGACCGGGGGAGGTAGTGAGCCTCCCCGAGGAGGGCTCCCCTGTATCGGCGGGGGAGCGGAGGCTGGGGGTTCCCGGAAGTGGCTTGATGTTCCCGGGGGCTCCCTACATGCCTGAGGAAGGCCATCCCTGAGGTTTTTAGTGGGTAGGCCTCCCCCTTCTGGGGAGGAGAGCCCCACATAACCGCCGGCTCGCCACAGTCGGGGTATGCAATTTAGTGCATTTTCCTCAGGGGAAAAAAAAAATGTCCCAGTGGCTCTCTAACGGAAGACCGCAGTGAAGTTCCTGTCACAAAAAGCTCAGGTTTTGTGGAGGTTCCCACACAACCTGAACAAGGCTCACATAATACACCACCAAAAAAAAAAACAAAAAGCCAACGTAATTTTCCGCTTTCTTGCGACGGCACTTGATCTACGAGCTCGTTGCATTCGTCGAGTTATAAGAAACTCCATCTAGAAAGGGTCATCAACCGATATTTTTTGGGGTTTTCATAAGTGTCTTTTTTTCATAACTTTGACCATGTTATTCACGACTTCCTAGTAAAACTATCGTGATTTTAACAGTAAATAATCAGTTAATAAGGTATACGATTTACATGAACAAAATAAACAAACTCATTAAGTACATTCTATTTTACATTCCATCATTCCTTAATCAAAATCTTTTTTATCTGATGCAATTTATTAACTTCCCTCTAAATATGTTACAAAAGGCCGAAAAACATTGAAAATACAGTCTTTTGGCCAAAACTCGAGATTCGACAAAAGTTTCCGACAGCAAAAACCTCACGGAATAGTTTCCGTAAGCTAATGTTATTCGTTTCGAATCCTAATGTCAAAATCTCTCGATCCGACATTTCAAAATAACTCGCCTTCGGAAAGTTTTCGAATCCGAACGGAAAGTGGGTTTCCGACGTTTCAAAATAACCCTACTGATGCACCGTTTGATACCCTCATATGGACTTTGGGTCCATTGCCGGAATCGCATGGCTACCGCCATGTCTATAGTTGTTGACGCAAACGGCCGCCAGAACATATGATTCAGTGGCGCGGCGGCGTGCGGCACTGGCGCTTCGTGCTGGCGCAACAACGTGGCCGCGCAGCGCGACCAGCTGCTGCACGCGCTGGCCTGCGCCGGCGACGTGCGACTATTGTTTAGCCCCGACATTGTGGCTATTGTTTAGCCCCGACATTGTGGCTATTGTTTCGCCCCGACATTGTGGCCATAGTTTAGCCCCGACATTGTGGCTATTGTTTAGGCCCGACTTGTGGCTATTGTTTCGCCCCACATTGTGGCCATAGTTTAGCCCCGACATTGTGGCTATTGTTTCGCCCCGACATTGTGCCATAGTTTAGCCCCGACATTGTGGCTATTGTTTAGCCCCGACATTGTGGCTATTGTTTAGCCCCGACATTGTGGCTATTGTTTCGCCCCGACATTGTGGCCATAGTTTAGCCCCGACATTGTGGCTATTGTTTAGCCCCGACATTGTGGCTATTGTTTCGCCCCGACATTGTGGCCATAGTTTAGCCCCGACATTGTGGCTATTGTTTAGCCCCGACATTGTGGCTATTGTTTCGCCCCGACATTGTGGCCATAGTTAGCCCCGACATTGTGGCTATTGTTTAGCCCCGACATTGTGGCTATTGTTTCGCCCCGACATTGTGGCTATTGTTTTGCCCCGACATTGTGGCTATTGTTTCGCCCCGACATTGTGGCTATTGTTTCGCCCCGACATCGTGGCTATTGTTTTGCCCCGACATTGTGGCGAACCCCGCGCGCGCGCCTCGATAATGCGGCTTGTTCTACGCTCCGATACGCTTGCGATCTGGTTAGAGTGGATGGGCTACAAAGTAAACAAAAAAAATAATAATAAATAAACAATGGAACAAGAAGACCAGGCTGCGGTGAACAGAGATGCCCAGACCGGAGAAAACCTGGCTGACGAGGACGTTCAGCTGTCAGGAGAGGCCGTGTTAGAGAATTCTCCATTGCCCGGCCCCTCTACTCAGTGACGTCACAACCGGTGGCGCAATCGCAAGCCCCGCCAGACAACAGCTCGCCTCGACCGCCACTCTTTGCTACGGGTTCGTGCGCAACGGACGTGCGATTGGTGTCCTATAGATAATTAACCATTCCGTGTTCTAATTGATTTCAGTTCGGTAAATCGTATATAGGTTGTTTCGGTTGTTATTTTCTTAAAAATTACCCTTACTTTTAAATTGTTAAGAGTACATTTTTCAGTTCGCATTAATCAACCATACCAGTCGCGCGTACTCAAACCACATTTATTTTAGTTTATATAATTATACCAGTTACCACATTAATACAAATTTCATTTGTCGGGGCAACCCGAACACTACGTTTGGGAGGTGACTGCATTTATTTATAGAATTACGATTTTAGTGTTAAAGTAATTTTGCTCTTCAAGCTCGGAAAATCTCAGCTTATGCTTCTGGTCGTACAGACGTTTTCACACCTCGCTAGTTGTGTACCTTGTTGAAGGAGGTGCAATGTATGGCTCTAATGGTAGTAAAAAACGGAGTGACGTGTTTTTCAAATCACTGTCTGACGTGACGTCCGAATAAGTTTCTTGTGTGAATTGTCAAAAACTTATTGAGCTAATATATAAATAATATTTTAAAAGTGCAAGTGTTTTGCATTTACTCTCAAGTCCCTTCACTGCGTAAACTATAAGAGTGAGCATCCACCCAAGATTTACAACATACCTATTTTGTGTTGGAGATAGTAGTCGCATCATTTCACTCATCCTTATACCTCCAGCAAGTTTCCCAGCTTCAGAAATCCAATCCAAGAACATCACAGATTGTGCCTACAGTATCCAGAAATTTTGCCTGGTGTACTGACAGCTCTCTACAGTTTTTTAGCACATGAATGACCTTCTCCTAAGCCTCCATACATGCTCTGCATAGTGGGCTGTCTATGATGCCTCATTTACTAATTGTTGTGCTTTGCCTTTAGAAAAAGCTATTGTATAACTAAAGTGAATCGTATTACGAAATTATTTTGTAAAGTACATGCGTTCATTTCGGTAGCATCGAACTCTCTTCAAACCGCTTCAGATTTAAAAGGCTAAACATACAGATTGTTCTATATAATTTGCAACTTACAGTGTGCTACTGTTTAGTGTGTAATTTTGCCAATGTATTATGGATGTTTGTTTCGATGACATAAATATGAACATAATATGAATCTACTGAAATTATATGTACAATATTTTTAATGGCTACACCAACATAAGTGTCATATATCAGTAAACAAAAATTAAAGACTTTTAAGACCTGGCTGTATGGCACAAAACCTTTGCGTTTCCCTAGTGGGAAGAAAATAAATAACTACTACTGTCATGTGTCAGTGTCACTAATCTGTGGTCATTGGTCAATTCCCGTTGCTTAAAACTGTAAATAGAGTTTAGGCACATGTTTTATAACTTACAAATATTTAATATATTTATGATATTTAGGTACTAATTTTACTTTGTATTTGATTATTTACCTCGATCTTTTGATATAATCAATACGTTTTTTGAGCACCCGGTAAGTTGTGACCATTTATGGTGTTTTTTAATGTACATGTGTATTGGATGAGATCATTGCTTTCATGAAGACAAGACATTATAAAACGAAAACGAATAAATATTTTTTGAATTAATTTTAAAATAATTATCAGTGATTTGTTTAACTGTTACCTATTCTTTATTTTTACTAAGGGCTTGTTGTCCTGGTAACCATGGTAATGTTAACTATTTGAATATATTTTAAGTTTTAATAGTGTAATATTGTTTGAAATTTAACTCTCTTCTTTCTTATGTTAATTCACCCTTCATCAATATTCTTTGTCATTATTTATTCTACAATCGTATTAACTTTAATTGGTATCTTTTTATTCTCTGATTTGGTTTCCGCTCTTTAACTTTTTATATATTTATTTATAGACAGCGAACAGGGTATATTGTTTTTTATTTGTCTTGTTTAATTTTAATTTTGCATCCACTTGTACTTTCACGACCTGGATAATAACATGAGTCGCGCATACTTTAATTTAAAAAAGTATTCTAAGCTAAAAAACTCGAGGCTGGCGAAATCCTATGGGCACCGCCATCAACCCAAAAGAAGAAGAAGAATATTGTTTGAATGTGTATTTTGTGGTGTATGTTGTGACTGCCTTAAAAAAACTTATATTTTAAAGGTTAAGGATTTGTAATATTTAGATGTAATAATATAACAATTGCTGGTGGTCCTAATTACAATAAATAAATATGTTTAGTTTACTTTCTACAAAATACTCGATTTTATTTAAAAAGTTATGGTTGTGCTTCAACAAACATATGTATGAATGATTCCCAGCAAAACTAGCAATTTACCTTTACAATCTGTTTTGGTGTCTGTTCTGGCTAGCAATTTATCTTTATAATATATGGAGAAGGAACAATGTCCTTTGGATTGACAACTTAAAATTTATTTCCTAAAAGGTTTAATAGGATGTTTAATCATTTTATAAAAATAATTACCCATATTTGATTCAACTATTAAATATTATTTAAATACCCTGTTATGCTTATAGCGCAATTGGTCTATAAATAGCTTTAACTTAGATATAAATGATCAGATTTAGACAAATTAAAATTTTTTACAACCTGAACACATTTTATCAAAAAAGTTGCATGTACATTTATTATTCTGATCTCTATGTTTACATACACCTTTTCTTTCAGGTGATCAAATATATCATATACCTGTTAAAATGGAGCAGGTTTTACAACAGGTTGCACAGGGTCTCGAGAAGCAGTTGGATAAAGAAATTGAAAGGTATGTTGTTTTAAACCTGGCAAATTTCCACTTAATTTAGTGGAATTATATGTCTCACAAGTGAAAAGATGATTACGTCAGATATTCCCATTTAAAACTATTATAACCCCCACTGGAGTAAACATTTGAATAAAATTAAAGAAATAATCTTAAAGTTCGTAAGTACAGGCAGTCCTCGACTTACGTCGTTTAGATTTACGTCGTTTCAAGTTACGTCGAACAATGTTTTGACACTATTCCTCAAGCATATGTCATTTGTTTCGATTTCCGGCATATCGGAGAATTCACTTGTCTTGCCTGCCATGAAAATTTTTGAAGAAAATGATCCTAATTTTGAGAGAAGTTTTAACGTTAATAACAAAATTTGTGCAGCCTATCACTGTTACCAAGATCTGTATGATAGCAAGAAGAAAGAAGCCAAGCAATCTAGAATTGATAGTTTCTTTAAGCCAAAAGTTTAATTTATTATTTATCATTACATATGTGTAAGTTTTATAATTATTATTGAAATTAATAACACACAAATACCAAAAATAACTAGCAATTTCATAAGTGTATAATATATAATTATTTTAAGAACTTACTTTTAATAATAAAGTACGTCGTTTGTTATAAATGCAGTTTTTTTTATTATTTCGAGTCCGTGTGGAACCTAACCCTTGAGTTTTACATGTAAACATATGAAAAAATATGTCTCGACTTATGTCGTTTCGATTTACGTCGCCTATTTCGAGAACCTAACATGCTGTAAGTACGAGGACTGCCTGTTTTCTAAAGATGCTAACCAGTCTAGGTTGGGGTATACACATAAGACATTTGTATATCACCCTTGTTCAAAGCCTATAGACTACGCAAGTTTTCTTTATGATATTGCAAGGTTTATTCAATTAGGGAAACTAGTTACAAAATCAATGTATCAGAATCATTTGCAGCTTTATCAAGAGTTCCCCGATCCACTTAATGCAGTTAGAACTAGTTTTTCCTGTAAATGTCTGTAGATACTAGGGCTTTCAAATACCGGACTTTTTCAATACCGGTATCAATACCGGTATTAGTGTGGTTAATACCGTAATACCGGTATAATACCGGTATTACGGTATTGACCATAATAATTGCAAATGACCTATAATATTTTAATAAAATAATTAAAAAGCTTGTTTTAATTTAAAAAATTAGTCTTTATTGATATATTTTTCATCAAATGTAACAACAAAACAAATCATAGATTCTAACATGTTATAACATAAAAACTTTAAATACCTTTTTGACAATATGGAACTTTGCACTGATTGATAGGTTAGTTTTAATAATCAGCAATATAAAACTTACATACAAAAAGGTCTTAAACAATAAAATATAATATAACGATATAAAACTGAGAGACTATTTCTGATATTTGTTAAGGTCTAATCTAATTCTGAATCAGTGAATGGAAACTCAGAGGATAATTTTAAATCAATTAAAGCTTTAGTTACACAATCCTTTAATTTTAAGAATCGTCCAATCATTTCTTCCATACTGCTCCACCTTGTCCAGCAATCTAGTATGAGCATAATTTCCTTTTTGTATTTTTCTACGACGTATTTTTGTAATATATCATTCTTTGTCGGAGATTTACGAAAAAGTCTGACAAATTTTCTGACACTGTCTATAAGATTTTTATAAATAAATTCAGGTCTTTGAGATTCTTGTGGCTGGTCTATTATGTAATTCAAAGCATCTTCATTTTGATAATCGTTATCACTTTCGCTGTCACTCTCAATCGTGCTAGGAACAACTGAGAAAGACTTTTGAAACTGGTATTTATATAATACGTCTACGACGGCTAGTTGGATTCCATGTACCATACGTAGCTTACATCTATTAAAAGTTAGTTATTAATACAACTAGTATATACTAGTTGTTAATAAAATTATGGTAGCAGCGTAGACGTGAGAAGTGTTGTCGGTAAAGTTTCTGAGCGCAGCTTATACATCTGTTACAACATTTACAACTCGCATCAAATGCTTTTTATAATACCGTAATTACGGTATTATACCGGTATTCACTAAAAAATACCGGTATTGAAAAAGACCAAAATAAATCCGTGATTACGGTATTACGGGATCCCGTAATACCGGTATTGAAAGCCCTAGTAGATACTATCTGGCAAGAAAATATTTACTATATTTAATCTATTAAAAAACATGCAAAGTAATATATACTGTCGCAGAAAAGACTTCCTTTATTAGTAGTAGTTAATGATTTGTGCTCGGAATAGGTAGTTTAATTTTATGTACTTGTGATTTTGTGACATCAATTTGTAATAATTTGTATTATGTATGCAGAACTTATCTGTCTCTTAACATGTCTCTGAATTGTAAATTATGTGTTATTTGTACAGATTCTAAAAGTATTTGTTCAGATTCGAACCGCGTAATATTCGAACATTACTCAGTACAGTACTCGTCAGAGTAACTTTTTTCTATGGTACAGTACCTACCTAAAAACGTGACCTGCTCTGCTTGCATTGTAATGCAATAACGTGTTATGGCTTTAAAGTAAAGATTCATAATGTGAATACTAGAAATAAAAATAAACTTGTCGTTCCAATGTTCAGACTCCATAAAACTAGCTGTTCGTTCTTGGGGAAATGTATATCTATGTTTAACAAACTTCCGCAAGGTGTCATTGATTTGCCTTTATATAAATTTAAAAACCATATCAAAAAGACACTCATGAGTAAAGGTTATTATAAAGTAAGTGACTATCTTAATGATCACACTATTTGGGAATAGGGACACTATTCATAGAGCCATGTTTGGTAACATTATTTATAATATTGTATTATTTTATATGTGTATGTAAACATACATACGACTGTAATCGTATTAGGTATGATTGTATCTTATACTATGTTGTACTTTTATATTATATTATTATTATTATTCATATATTTAATTAATAATCTTAAATTTAAGTTTTTTACAATATAGATATATAAAATAAATATAAATACTATAAAAAACTTAAACCTAGTATGCCGCCGGTAGCGAGGCAAGGCCCAAACAAACCGGTGGTTAGGGCTGCAGACAGAGAAATCTCCGGACAATACGTGCCGTGTCGAGAATCACCGCTTTTTGTATCCGACCCTTGATCCATCCGTCAAGCGAGAGCCTCTTAAGATGTTGATCGAGACTCTTTGCTATCAAGCCATTCACAGACACAACTATCGGAACAATGATTGTCGAATCAACATCCCACATGGCGGTTACCTCGTATGCCAAGTCAAGGTACTTACTGGCTTTGTCCTTCTCGGCTTTTACGAGGTTCTCGTCATGAGGGATGGTAATATCGACGAGCATTGCACGGCGTTGGGAGCGGTCGACCACCACGATATCAGGTTTATTGCACGCAATAGTCCTATCCGTGATGATAGAGCGATCCAATAGAGCAACACACGGCCATTTTCAAGAACTGGCGCTGGTGCGTACTTATAGTACGGTGTCTCGTGCTCAACAAGGCCGTATTGAAGGGCAAGTTGTTGATGGATGATCCTGGCTACTAGGTTGTGTCTATGCAAATACTCACCGTTTGCAAGATGAGAACAACCAGAGATAATATGCCTAAGTGACTCTCCGGGACGGCGGCATGCTCGACATATGTCGACGGTACGTCCTTTAGGATATATTTTCTGTAGTTGTTCGTCATCATTACTTCGTCCGCAATTGCACAGACAAAACCCTCAGTTTCCCCAAAGAGGTCACCGAAGCGCAGCCAGTTCACCGACGCGGGAAGATCTACATCTAGATTATTATTATAATTATTAACATTGAAAAGAGGAGATAAAAAATAGACCTTCAGAGTTTCTTGCCTGTTCTTCTCGAGAAGGCTCTCCAATTTCCGAACAGGTGTCGAGTCAATATATTTTTTCTTTTTTTTTTTTCCTTATTCGTACGTACGGACAAGGTTTTTTTTTTTTTTTTTTTTTTTTTTTTTTTTTTTTATTACTTAAGCTTTTTTTGTTTTGTTTGTTGACGTCAATAAGTGCCTGTAAAGGTCTATGTTGAATAAATATTATTTTGATTTTGATTTTTGATTTTGCATTGTAATGCAATAACGTGTTATGGCTTTAAAGTAAAGATACTTGTGTTATTGTACTGAACGCTCATCATGTGTAATGTAATGTGATAACATAGCAGGACATTGAAACATAGTAGATCTTTTGTTTGTTTACTATAACTTTTACCAAGTAACAAGGAAATGCGTATTGCAAAATGAAGATTATTTTGTACTGTCAAATCAACTATGTACATTATTTTTGTACAATGATGTTTTTTATATACAATGACAATACAATGTTAGGTTCTTTTTACATATAATACAGATATATGCAATTTTCTTTTTGTATTTCTTTTATATTTTTTTTTTGTAGATATTTTTCGTGTATAACTATATGAGTATTTTTAATTACAACTTATGAGCAATAATTGAGTCAATTTTTTTGTTGTAAGCCGAGTACGCCTGTCATGTAACGTCAGGCCAACTTTGGAAAATACTCGCTCGCATGGTACGGAGGTGCCAGTGATGTTTAACCTCTTTAGCATATAATTAAAAATATTCTACATTCAGAAGTAAGCGCGAGATTTTTACCTACTGAAATGTAATAGACCTGAGTCGATCGCGATTGATCAAATCACTGTGATTCGATCGCGTAACATTTATGAATGATCGAGTCACGACCCACGAAAAGATTCGATCACTGAGATCGACTGGGTCACGGTAACTCTGTCCTGAGTCACGATCATTTATGTACCTGTGTATTGAAAACAAATTGTTACAATTCATTTTCGTTTTTATCCTTGTAAATGTTTACTTACCACATTATGAAAAGTTAATAGTGGTAATTAATAGCAAATTAATCATTAAATTCGCAAAAGACCAATCGTGATGGATTTATATCCATTTACGAAAGTCTTTGAGCGATACAAAAAAACAATAACAATTCAGTGAGTTTTTCGCAGAATTCAACTATGTATGACAGACGCGTATTTTATTTCATTTACAAAATTTACGTCTAGCAATGAACACTATGAGATATAAAATGTGTGTTAAAAGTTATCTATTTATATATAAAATAATCATGTAATAATCTTATCTAAAATTTTTGAGTACCAAATTTTCTCGTAGCCCAACCAAACAAGCGTGACCCAAAACGTACAATAGCCACCCGATCAGAGACCCGAGACCTGTTGAACACTCAACCCGCTACCTCAATCAATCGATCATTTGATCGAATCATTGTGATCGAATCACCAAGCGAATGGGTCGCGATCGACCCGGGTCGCAACAAATGATCGATCGACACAGGCCTAAAATGTAAACCTTATTATCTTAAAGCAATATAACACAAAACAGATAGTACCAACCATAAATAAGAAAATGTAGTACTAACAGTGCGGGCGGCGGCGGCCATAGAGCATATTTGTCAGCGGCCGGCCGGTCGCGTACTGTTTGTTGCCATTGTCATGTAAAATTTTGCCGAGTATTAGGTACTGCTATAGTACGCGGTCATGTTATATTTCGCGTCATGTATTACTGACAGTACTTACAGATGGCTAATAGGGAGCAATTCCCACCGAAAAAAAATATGTACTGCTAGCAGGGGAGGGGAGCAGGGGTCTTTTATGGTCGATTATTTTTGTTAATAAAAAAGAAAATATGCATAGTAAGCTATTACATTTGTTCACAGACTAGATGCCTTGGACAGCAGTGATCTTGAAACCATCAGGCAGCAGCGCATCGCGGAGATGAAGCAGCGCGCCAAACAGAAGCAGGAGTGGATGGCTAACGTGAGTTTTCTTTTTACTACTTTTTGTGATAGAGCTGTATCCTTGCAAGCAAGAAAGATTCGTATCCGTGTCTATATCCGTTACTTTTTGGCGGATCTTTTACGGATCTATTTAGCAGTGTTCTTTAAAGAATAATTCATATTCTTGAGGATGTTTTCTTTTTAAATGATTTTTTAAGGAAGTTGAGCCTTTACCCTTACGAGAATACTATCCATCACAAGTTTTACACTTTGCACATTCATAATTTATTATCACATAATAATTCCATATTACAAGCTTTTATTTAGTTTCACCTGTCCCGTTGTCTGTCGTTCTGTAATCAAATCTTGCAACTTAAATTTGATCCACTTCCCGGTTTCCGATTGAGCTGAAATTTGGTGTACACGTTTAGTTCGGATGGCAATGCATGATTAACTGTGTGACGTGTGATTCTAAATCCAACATGGCGGCGTATCCAATATGGCGGACCAATTATTTTTACTGCACTCCTACAATATGGGTATCAAATAAAAGGGCTTGAAAAGAACACCTCGGTCAATAATGTGACGTCACTCTTAATCCAATATGGCGGACTTTCCCAAGATGGCGAACCGATTATTTATAATGCATCCCTACAATATGGGTATCAAATGAAAGGGTTTACTAAGCTTGGCTTTTAGTCGGAAAATAATGTAAAGTAAAAAAATCCTTTTTTAAAAACAAGCTTGTATTAAATGCGCTAAAAAGAACAAAATAAACTTTTAATACATATAAAAGCTTGTCGTTAAAAATATTCTATAAGTAAGTAAATCTCGCGACAAGTTTTTATATGTATTAAAAGTTTATTTTGTTCTTTTTAGCGCATTTATTATACTACTAAACTTCTTACAAGTCATTTTTTTTAATCATGTACTAATACCAAACAAGCGTTATCTATGCTGACTAGTGTCACATTAAAGTAAAACAAAAAAGAAAATAGACTCGTCGCACAATGCAAGTCGAAACATGTTTCAACTCAAGATCATGCGCATCGACACTGATTGTGTAAGAAAGTTAAGATCCGTGTCCGCGGATCTTGACACCAAATATCGTATCCGCGGATCTAGATTTTTGACGATCCGGCACATCACTACTACGGAAAAAAGTGGCTGTGACATACGAACGAACAGACGGACGGACAGACATGACGAATCCATAAGGGTTCCGTTTTTTGCCATTCGGTTACGGAACCATCTTTTTTTTTTTTTGTTTCCCTGAGGAAAATGCATTAAATTGCATACCCCGGCTGTGGCGAGCCGGCGGTTATGTGGGGCTCTCCTCCCCAGAAGGGGGAGGCCTACCCACTAAAAACCTCAGGGATGGCCTTCCTCAGGCATGTAGGGAACCCGGGAACACAAAGCCACTTCCGGGAAAGTGTTTTTTTTTTTTTTTTTTTTTATAGCATAGGGCAGCAAACGAGCAAACGGATCACCTGATGGTAAGCGATAACCGTTGCCCATGGACACCCGCAACACCAGAGGAGTCACAGATGCGTTGCCGGCCTTTTAAAAGGGAAATGGGGGGAATAAGGGGAGTAGAGGGGTATAAGGGGTATAAGGGGGGTTGGGCCTCCGGTACCCTCACTCACTCGGCGAAACACAGCGCAAGCGCTATTTTACGCCGGTTTTCTGTGAGGCCGTGGTATCACTCCGGTCGAGCCGGCCCAATTCGTGACGAAGCATGGCTCTCCCACGGTAAAAACACGGTATAATGGTTACGGAACCCTAAAGATACTAGCAAGATATAAAAAGATACGAACTATTCTTTTCCCTCCAGGGCCACGGAGAGTACACGGAGATAGATGGAGAGAAGGAGTTTTTTACGGTCTGCAATAAAAGTACCAATGTGGTCTGCCATTTCTACCGCAACGACACGCCCCGATGCCGCATAGTGGATATGCATCTCCAGACCTTGGCCAAGAAACACGTCGAGACGCGGTTTGTGAAGCTCGACGTTGAAAGAGCGCCATTTCTTACCGGTAAGTAAGTAGCATGGTACAGGGACTAATTATTAGTGCTCGGAATAGCTAGTTTAGTTTTATGTACCTGCAGAAAGAAAGTCAATGTACGCGTATATACATGGATAAACCTAAAATCTGCGTGATTTCCGGGACCTTAAATAATGCAATGCAATGGAACTTATATCATCATCAATACATAGTATAAAACAAAGTCGCTTTCGCTGTATGTCCGTATGTATGCTTAGATCTTTAAAACTACGCAACGGATTTTGACGCGGTTTTTTTTAATAGATAGAGTGATTCTTAAGGAAGGTTTGTATGTATAATAAATGCATAATATAGTAGAGAAACACTGATAAATTTAAAGGTTTCTAATGTGATGTCGTAAATAAGCACGTTTTTTTGCGCTTATATTGCAAACGCTGGCTGAACCCTACGAGATAGACCAAAATAATGTACTACAGTATTGTACAACTTACAAAAATCCACAAAAAAGTCCGCGATGGTATATGTCTATCTCTTAGGGATAACCCACCATAACCATTTTTACACTGCACCCGTGCGAAGCCGGGGCGGGTCGTTAGTTTTATATAATCACTAGCTGACCCGCGCCCACTTCGTTGGGCACAATATTAATAATCCCCGAAGCGAGCACGAAAGCGAACTGAAATAAACCCGAAGCCATCGCGCGCCGTCCGCTGATGATGATGATGATGATGATGATGACACTCAACAATAATGTGGCTTTCTATTGGTGAAAGAATTTTTAAAATCGATGATGATGATGATGATGACACTCAACAATAATGTGGGTTTCTATTGGTGAAAGAATTTTTAAAATCGATGATGATGATGATGATGATGACACTCAACAATAATGTGGCTTTCTATTGGTGAAAGAATTTTTAAAATCGATGATGATGATGATGATGATGACACTCCGCAATAATGTGGCTTTCTATTGGTGAAAGAATGTTTAAAATCGATGATGATGATGATGATGATGATGACACTCAACAATAATGTGGCTTTCTATTGGTGAAAGAATTTTTAAAATCGATGATGATAATGATGATGATGATGATGATGACACTCAACAATAATGTGGCTTTCTATTGGTGAAAGAATTTTTAAAATCGATGATGATGATGACACTCCGCAATAATGTGGCTTTCTATTGGTGAAAGAATTTTTAAAATCGGTTCAGTAGATCCCGAGATTACCCCTTACAATTTACAAACACACAAACTTTACTTCTTTATAATATTATTAGTATTACTATAGAAGTATAGATGAAAATTACACTTATTGTTTATTTGTAGTTTTATAGGAGTGAGTAAAAGGAAAAATGTTCAGATACTACAGATATTTATTGTAAGTTAACAATATAAATCCAATTTAGAAATTAACATATATTTATATTAACATTAAAGTGTTGTTCCGATGGTGTAATTATTCGTCTTCGAATTGAAGATCGCCAACGTAATCATCATCGTCTTGTTTATTATAAAATAATACTATGATTTTCTCGGCATTACTGGGTGTCAAGGAATTTCTTTTCATATTCATAATCCATTTATTTTTCTGTTTTTATTTGCTAATCGTCTCTTTACGCTTTTATTGTAAAATTGTATGTTTACAACTTAATATTACAACAATAAGCTAAAAGATGAAATACTATTTTGAAAGTTCAATATAATATTTTTACAATCTCTGAAAATAGCAAGTTCCCAGGCATATCCATACTATTGATGTCACAAAATCGCAAGTACATTAAATTAAACTACCTATTCCGAGCACTACTGATTATATAGGTGTCCCGAGATGCCTAAAGTGTTACGGTGAATCAAATTTAATAGGCTTGTTGCCTAAAGGACATTGTTCCGGCTCCATACATGTTCTGCCTAAGAACCGTTCGAATGGAAAGTGACTTATATAAACTCTTAAAATTATATAGAATCCTATGAAATATGTTTTCACGAACGGACACTTCAGGAAACTAAAATAATTACGAAAAAAGTTAATATTTTGAGGTTATAAATAAAAAATAACCAACCTTGCGTGAAATATCAGAGTAGTGATATCAAAGTAATATTAACAGTACTATGTACAGCTATATATGTTCTCTTCTAGAACTAGGAAGGGACTACTCTACTAGATACTAGGAAAAGAGATAGTACCTAGTCAAGTTTAAGATAATTCTTTGACAATTATCATTTTACAAAATCCAGTCCTTTACACACATCCGAGTCTACCAAGTACCTACGCAATGTAATCGGAGTCCGTAATCAAGCCAAAGTTGTTAGAATAAAACCATGAAACGCATAGAAAATCCCAAAAGAAACGATAGTCGCAAAGCAATTAAATATTAAATGAAACGGGCACAGATAAGGTATGAAGTACACCAGTGTTGCCAATTACGAAAACTATAATACTTGAATGCCAAGCTAGAAATTCGCGATTTCGTTTAAAAAATATATAATACTAGTTTTTTTCTAGCTAGTCAATTTAGGTATTTAATGAATAAAGTGTTATCAACTAATTTTAATAACCGACTTCAAAAAGGAGGAGGTTTTCAATTCGATCCGTGTTTACCGGAATCGCGAAAACTTCCGACACTAGCAGCACTGGCTGACGGAAAATATTTTATACGGCATCAATAATTGTGACCCAACTTTTTATTTGGAATTTATTTATTTGAAGTGTCCGTGGAATACTAAAATATGTTTCAAATAATATAAAAATAAATAAAAATTATAGTATAATTTATATTCACATCGGTTCTTAGGCCAAAATTGAACAATGTCCTTTCAGTAGTTAGATACTAATATACCTTGATGCCTATTCTATACAAAATAATTATTATTTTTGAAAAAAATGCTTATTAAAAGAATAATGTTGCATTTAATTAAATATTTGACATTAGTCATCAAAAACGCTCATGACTGTCATGGCGTCTTGAATGACGTCACGCCGTGCAAAACACAGCTGTTTTAGTATCGGAATATTCGGTATTGTGAAGTTATTTTAATAAAAAATGGATTCATCGTATTACAAGTACTGCATAGTGCCCCAGTGTACAAGCACAAGTATAAAAACACCCAAAAAATTATTTATATACGTGCCAAACAATCAGCAGATACGTAAAAAGTGGCTAACACTCGCGAGAAGGAATGATGCCCATTCTTTTTCGCACTTCCACAAGACACTTGGGAATGACATTTTGACTTTGACGTGTCGCACGGCGTGACGTAACACTTTTTAGTTGGTGTTTGCTGTCACGTGACTTATGGCTTATTTTGTGCAATTTTATTTTATAAAAATATAAGTAATCAAAAGTTATTATTTTATAAAACTTTGTTTTTTCATAATTAAATGATCATCTTAATAGTTATGCAACCTGACGCATCAGATTTGTTCATAGTGGATACAAGCCTATTATAACCGTAAAAGTGGTGACCCCGACGGGATCTGAAATTTAAATATAACCGTAAAATGTTGTATAATCAGGGTATATTAAAACACGAATGTGGGTTTATCATACGAGGCGTAGCCTAGTGTGATAATAGTATGACATGAGTGTTTTAATACCTAATTATGACAGTTGCATACAAGACTTTATCTACAATCATGATGTGAATCCTCTATTGAAGATTTCCAATATTCGAGTGAAAAAATGGCGGGAAATAAAACGATAAGACGAGAATCCGAAATTACGAATTAGTCTACAATTTATTGTTCTTTTTTCAATAATTTTGCGATCTGATGGTGAAAATGTCATTGCATGAGAATGTTCCTTTTTTTGAAATTCATAATATCACGCGTTTGGATGATATAATGATCATAATATCACTGAGTGTTTTAATGTTGGCAATAAGCTCAATGTTATAGGTTCTTTTATAGAGTATTAATAGCATGATAGTAGATAAAAAAAAATAAGATAACTTACAGATGTTGAAACAACAAGATTAATTTACTTTAGTTATTTTCACAGTGTTATGTCCAATGGATTATTAATGCAGTCGGCTGCTAGCATAGACTTTTTGTTCTTCAAAAAAGAGCAGTCCGCGCTATTTATAATTTACGAGCAAGGGATTCTCTTATGCCCAGTTTCTGAATAAGGTATTCAGAAGCTAAGCTCTCAATAACTAATGATTCAACAAAGTTATCGAAAAGATAAACGTCTCATAACTGTCAGTGAGTTTCTGAATGCGGGTCCGTGCTTTCAACAGCTATGAAACAGTTAAGTAGTTCTAAATTATGTCACTAGATGGGTCTGTTCACAAAATATGAAATAAAAATTGACTTTGTTATATTAATTGATCCATAATTACAATTTAAACATTTTTTTTATCGATATTAAGTATTAAAACACTATTTTATGAAATATTTTTTAACATTTCGATAGTATTGCCTGTATGAATCATACGCATAAATCGATAAAATAAAAAGATTATAGATGAAAAAAAATTGCATGCTTTCGCACGGATTTTGAATTCGTTTGTGTTTAATTGTTTTACTTTGTAGTGTCGCGGTACTTTATTTTAACATTTCAAATGAATTTCTTCTTTCTCGTAAGTTTCTGGGTATAGATATTCCAGAAATGAACTCCAGTACTTCTGTATCCGACTTTGAAGAACTACTCGTATTTAATGTAGCTGTCACTATTTAATTTCACATAAAATTACCACATTAATAGCCTTAAGATTTTTGTTTGCCATACATAAACCACAGATACATAAACGTCAAATAAAGTTATGGGACCGATAAACGGCACTAAATGGTCAGTTAGGTTAAGCTAAGTTTAAACGGAGTTTATCTAATTCTACGGTGTTCAGAAACGAATTGTTGGGAGTTATCGAACTGATAGCGTTATTGAACAGATAAACCATTGACAAAATGTACTCAGAAACCGGGCATTAGAGATTTATTTAAAGAGATTAATATAATTACTTTAGCGGGCCAGTATATTTATGAAAATTTGATTTATGTGTATAAAAATTGTAACACATTTCATAAAATAAAAATAAACTTGCCGTTCCAACGTACAGGCTACAAAAAACTAGAGGTTCGTTAGTGGGCAAATGTATAAATTTTTACAAAATTCCACGTAGTGTAGTTGAATTGCCTTTTCATAAGTTTTGTGTGTAGGTCTTATGGAGTTCTGAATTTGAATTCCTGATGAGAATGTCAGACGTGTCTTATGGAAATGTGGTATTATCAAATTCTTAATCTGAACTCCTGGTCAAGAAATCGGATGTGTGCGTCGGTCTTATGGAGTTCTGAATCAGAATTCCTGATCAGAAAATCGGACGTGTCTTACGGAATCGTGGTATTATTGAATTCTTAATCTGAACTCCTGATCAAGAAATCGGATGTGTGCGTCGGTCTTATGGAGTTCTGAATCAGAATTCCTGATCAGAAAATCGGACGTGTCTTATGGAATCGTGGTATTATTGAATTCTTAATCTGAACTCCTGATCAAGAAATCGGATGTGTGTGTCGGTCTTATGGAGTTCTGAATCTGAATTCCTGATTAGAAAATCAGACGTGTCTTATGGAATCGTGGTATTATTGAATTCTTATTCTGAACTCCTGATCAAGAAATCGGATGTGTGCGTCGGTCTTATGGAGTTCTGAATCTGAATTCCTGATCAGAAAATCGGACGTGTCTTATGGAATCGTGGTATTATTGAATTCTTAATCTGAACTGATCAAGAAATCGGATGTGTGCGTCGGTCTTATGGAGTTCTGAATCTGAATTCCTGATCAGAAAATCGGATGTGTCTTATGGAATCGTGGTATTATTGAATTCTTAATCTGAACTCCTGACCAAGAAATCGGATGTGTGCGTGGGTCTTATGGAGTTCTGAATCAGAATTCCTGATCAGAAAATCGGACGTGTCTTATGGCTCCATTTGTCACCGTAGAGCCAAGGGTGAACTCCGGCTAGCTCCGTAGACTCCCAGTAGAAGGGGTGTAGGTAGGGAAAAGAGGGACCGTCGGTGCCGTACTCCCGCACCTCGAAGCTTGGCTCAACGGGAAGGAGGAGGTCACCTACCGATTGACTCAGATACTCACCGGGCACGGCTGCTTCGGTGAGTATCTGTGTCGAATAGGACGGGAGGGATCGACACATTGCCACCACTGCGCATCCGACCTCGACTCGGCCCAGCACACGCTGGCGGAGTGCCCCGCATGGGCCTCCGAGTGCCGAGTCTTGGTCGCAGAGATCGGGCGAGATCTGTCTCCGCCGGCATTGATTGCGGCAATGCTGGCGGACGAGGGAGGTTGGAGGGCTGTTGCCTCCTTCTGTGAAGCAGTAATGCTCCAGAAGGAGGCCGCCGAGCGGGGTCGGGAGATGGCCGATCCCGCTCGAAGGAGGCGGCGCCGGGCTCGGTAGCACAGCTGCGGCGCCGCCGCGGGTCGCCGGCGGGCGCGAGGAAGTCGCGACCGCTACGGCGACCCGGGATGGACCACGCCCCTTCCGTGGCCGGGGGGCGTCGTCGGTGGAGGGTACCGGGGGAGGTGGTAGCTTCCCCCGAGGAGGGCTCCCCTCTAGAAAGGGGAGCGGAGGCTGGGGGTTCCTGGAAGTGGCCTTTGTGTTCCCGGGGGCTCCCTACATGCCTGAGGAAGGCCATCCCTGAGGTTTTTAGTGGGTAGGCCTCCCCCTTCTGGGGAGGAGAGCCCCACATAACCCCGGCTCGCCACAGCCGGGGTATGCAAGTTAATGCATTTTCCTCAGGGGAACAAAAAAAAAAAAAAAGGGAAAAGAGGGACTTACGGTTTAATATTGTTTATAGTCCACCTTCACAAGGTCATAATATCATTCCAAAAATTGTTCTCATATTTATTTTGATATTCGTAATCTTATATATAAAAATGAATCGCATAATGTGTTGGTAAGCGCATAACTCAACAAAGTCTGGACCAATTTCTGCCAATTCTTTTTTTAAAATGTTCATTGAAGTTTAAGGATGGTTTTTACGGCGAGAAAAATTCGAATAATTATCGGAAAAATCCTAAAAACAGCCCCCTTTTCCCCATACAACGTTTTCTAACTAAAACGTACAGTCGAA
This sequence comes from Scirpophaga incertulas, assembly GCA_036419045.1. Lineage (NCBI taxonomy): Eukaryota > Metazoa > Arthropoda > Insecta > Lepidoptera > Crambidae > Scirpophaga > Scirpophaga incertulas. Next base: position 213,931 of record CM071647.1, on the reverse strand, counting down.
TTGAGCTTTATTGTTATTGTATAAAGTTCATATTGCAAGCACTCACTGTTGTCTAAGCAATGAAGGTGTGTTCCTAACATCAAAGAGTCAATGTGCGCTTTATTAACGCTACATATAGTTGAAATTCAATCATATCTATCAAAACAGTGTGCGTGCGTGCGTTGGAGCACAGAATACATCGTTGGAGGATTTAATGTCACGTTCCGAAATTGAATAGCCACAAAATGTAATAGGTCATTTAGACTTTTTTGCGATTTGGTTGACTATGGGACATTATCTATAAAATAATTAGGAACAAAAAACTGCCACTGTACAAATCTTCTTGACAGGACGAAGTCTGTCGGGTCCGCTAGTTTTTTATACTATTTAGCCGGGTAATTATTTAAGGTATTTTCTAATGTTTGGTCTTGTGTAATTATAATTCTGGATAGTCCACGATGATGAATTTCCAAGAACACTGTCAAAGCGTGACATGTTATTTTTGAATTTTAATTTGAGTCATGGAGTAATAAAGAAATAAGCCGAAAATCTTAAGGTTGGACAGCGTTCCCGTTACAACGTGGTATTATAGGCCAGTCATTAAAGCCTGAAACCCGAAAGAAATTAGTAATTCGCTAAAATTTTGAGGGGTCATTAAGGAAGGTGAAATACCTTACCGTGTGATTTTGCAGCACTCTGGGGTGTATGGAAAGGGTTGAAAAGGGATGAAAAGTGATTTTTGTTAATAACATTGTCAAAAAAATTAGTAACACGCTGCAAACATAGAATTAGGTTTTTCTCATTGTTTTGTAACGTGTATTAATTTTGCAGCGTTTTGCAATGTACCATGTAAATTATCATTTTATATACTTAATTAAAACATTTTAACTACGTTTTGGGATGTGTTTACTTGAATATCTATGTACTTTCAAACGTCATTTACAGAAAAACGGGGGATTTAAAAAAATATATAATAAACTAGCTTTCCGCCCGCGGCTTCGCCCGCGTTATATTCGAATTTCCCACAGGAAGGATATGTTTTAACAATACTGCCATACAACCTTTCACCCCCTCCTTTCAACCTTTTACAACCCTTTTCTGCTTTAAAGGGTAGCCTCTGTCCTTTCTCAGCCTCTAGACTATCTGTGTACCAAATTTCATTTAAATCGGTTCAGTAGTTTTAACAATATTTCCATACAACCAATAATCCCTCCTTTCAACCTTTTACAACCCTTTACAACCTTTTTTGCATGAAAAAGTAGCCTATGTCCTTTCTCAGGCTCCAGACTATCTGTGTACCAAATTTCATTTAAATCGGTTCAGTAGTTTTAACAATATTTCCATACAACCAATAATCCCTCCTTTCAACCTTTTACAACCCTTTACAACCTTTTTTGCATGAAAAAGTAGCCTATGTCCTTTCTCAGGCTCCAGACTATCTGTGTACCAAATTTCATTTAAATCGGTTCAGTAGTTTTGGTGTGAAAGCGGAACAGACAGACAGACAGACAGAGTTACTTTCGCATTTATAATATTAGGTCTTTACCTATGAAATTGCCGTTTTCCATGAAAAAATTTAAACAATTTTTTTTCATGTATTTTTTATTTGTATTAATCGAAGTAATCACCCATGCAATCAATGCATCTTTGCCAACGTAGTGGCAGTTTATTGATGCCCTTCTTAAAGAAATCAGCTGGACGGGAAGCAACAAATTCTTCAAAGGCATTTTGTACTGCCTCTCGGGTATTGAATTTTTTTCCTGCCAAGAAGTTATCCAAATTCTGGAAAAAGTGGTAGTCTGTAGGCGCAAGGTCTGGTGAGTAGGGAGGATGACGGAGAACTTCCAACCCCAGGTCTTGCAACTTGGAGACCGTCTGTTGTGCAGTATGAGGTCGCGCGTTGTCGTGCAGGAGCAGTGGAGAAGAGTGATTGACCAATGCTGGTTGGAAATGTGCCAGCTTCTCCATCATTGTGTTCAATTCTTCACAGTATACATCTGCAGTAATGCTCATCCCGTTCGGCAAGAAGCTGTGATGAATCACACCGACGCTAGACCACCAAACAGTGACCATCACTTTTCTAGGGGTAAGTTTTCATTTAGGGCATTGCTTAGGTGCTGAACCAGGATCCAACCACCTTGCTGAGCGCTTGCGGTTATCAAACAGAATCTATTTTTTATCGCAGGTAACAATGCGGTTCAAAATTCCTTCATTTGTGTGTCTGTTGTGTGTGTTGAGCAGTGCAAGGCACGTCTCGACGCGTACTTCGCGCTGGCGATCATTGAGTTCGTGGGGCACCCATTTGTCAAGTTTTTTTACCTTGCCAATTTGACGCAAATGGACCAATATTGTTTTGACGCTAACGTCGAAAGCTGCTGCTAATTCAGCCGTAGATTGTGTATCATCAGCTTCCACAATCGCCTTTAATTCGTCATTGTCAACCAAAGTCTTCGGACGACCGCGAGGTTTATTTTTCAAGTCGAAATTCCCAGAACGGAAGAGAGCATACCAATAACAGGTGGTGCGTTGGTTTGTAGTGTTAGCTCCGTAAACGTCGTTGATGTTGCGTGCCGCTTGTGCCGCGTTGCTGCCACGACGGAACTCATATTCCATAATTACTCGAATTTTTAACGTATCCATGATGGCGAAACAGATTGAAATGCGATGAAAATGTAACACTAATCAATAAATAAATGACTACTTTTGGAAAAAGAATCCCATGTTTTTAAAACAAAATTAATTTGAAATTAGAATTCTTAGCCTAACAAAAACTATTTTGATTTGAAATGGCCAGTACTGCAGAACGGCAATTTCATAGGTAAAGACCTATTATTAGTATGTATGTATGTATAGTATGGCACAAAACAATGAGCTTTTCCACAAATACTATTTTCACAGTACTTTTGATTAAAATTTCACCGTCTTCAATTTTCACAGATGACACTCCAGTTTTATTTATTTGAGTTCATTAAAATGACGATAACTTTTTTTTTAATGAACCGATTTTGATGAAACAAAGTTTAGATATTATTCTGAGTTAAAACAAAGCAAATAGTGAAAGTTTCAAGCAAATCGGTTCAGTACTTTCGGAGATAAACGTGAACATACATACAGACAGACAGACAAAAAATTCCAAAAAATTTTTTTTGCTTTCTAATAATCTATTTAAGTGCCCCTCTATCCATTTCAGTCAAAAATACTAAATGTACAGACAAAATATTTTATTAGATTATAAATTAATGAACATAAAATTACCAATCGATTGAGATTGAGGCCCACTTTTTGTCCATGTCCTTTATATTGTAAACTGGTGTATGTTGTATTAAGTGTGGCTTTTGTATCGTGAATAAATGTCTTCTTTCTTTCTTTCTTTCTTTCATATGTCCGTTGTGGTCGGCAGGCCGCCTCAAAATCCGTGTGATCCCGACCATTGCGATAGTGAAAGACAACAAAACTAAGGACTTCATAGTGGGGTTCACGGAGCTCGGGAACAGGGATGACTTTGCCACCGACATGCTGGAGTGGCGGCTGGCCAGGTAACACAACTTTCTTTATCTACTATCATGCTATTAATCCTATAAAAGAACTTATAACAATGAGCTAATTGCCAACATTAAAACACTCAATGATATTATGATCGCTATATCATCCAAACGCGATGACATTTTCACCACCAGATCGCTTAAAATTTAGAAAAAACAACAATAAATGTAGATTAATTCGTAATTTCGTTAGAGGATTCACATCATGATTGTAGATAAAGTCTTGTATGCAACTGTTGTATAATCAGGGGTATTAAAACACTCGTGTGATACTATTATCACACGTCTTATCGTGCTATTTCCCGCCATTTTTTCACTCGAATATTGGAAACCTTTAATAGAGGATTCACATCATGATTGTAGATAAAGTCTTGTATGCAACTGTTGTATAATCAGGGGTATTAAAACACTCGTGTGATACTATTATCACACGTCTTATCGTGCTATTTCCCGCCATTTTTTCACTCGAATATTGGACATCTTTAATAGAGGATTCACATCATGATTGTAGATAAAGTCTTGTATGCAACTGTTGTATAATCAGGGGTATTAAAACACTCGTGTGATACTATTATCACACGTCTTATCGTGCTATTTCCCGCCATTTTTTCACTCGAATATTGGACATCTTTAATAGAGGATTCACATCATGATTGTAGATAAAGTCTTGTATGCAACTGTTGTATAATCAGGGGTATTAAAACACTCGTGTGATACTATTATCACACGTCTTATCGTGCTATTTCCCGCCATTTTTTCACTCGAATATTGGAAATCTTTAATAGAGGATTCACATCATGATTGTAGATAAAGTCTTGTATGCAACTGTTGTATAATCAGGGGTATTAAAACACTCGTGTGATACTATTATCACACGTCTTATCGTGCTATTTCCCGCCATTTTTTCACTCGAATATTGGAAATCTTTAATAGAGGATTCACATCATGATTGTAGATAAAGTCTTGTATGCAACTGTTGTATAATCGCAGTTGCATAAACAACTATTACAAAACCATGTTGATAAACGGGCAGCCCCACACGGGAACCTAACACGTGACCCGGCAATTATAGTACTGGTGTACAAAGGCGGACTTATGCCTTAGGCATTTTCCACCAATCAACCTACAGGTGAGGTAGATGTACCATGTTGATAAACGGGCAGCCCCACACGGGAACCTAACACGTGACCCGGCAATTATAGTACTGGTGTACAAAGGCGGACTTATGCCTTAGGCATTTTCCACCAATCAACCTACAGGTGAGGTAGATGTACCATGTTGATAAACGGGCAGCCCCACACGGAACCTAACACGTGACCCTGCAATTATAGTACTGGTGTACAAAGGCGGACTTATGCCTTAGGCATTTTCCACCAATCAACCTACAGGTGAGGTAGATGTACCATGTTGATAAACAGGCAGCCCCACACGGGAACCTAACACGTGACCCGGCAATTATAGTACTGGTGTACAAAGGCGGACTTATGCCTTAGGCATTTTCCACCAATCAACCTACAGGTGAGGTAGATGTACCATGTTGATAAACGGGCAGCCCCACACGGGAACCTAACACGTGACCCGGCAATTATAGTACTGGTGTACAAAGGCGGACTTATGCCTTAGGCATTTTCCACCAATCAACCTACAGGTGAGGTAGATGTACCATGTTGATAAACGGGCAGCCCCACACGGGAACCTAACACGTGACCCTGCAATTATAGTACTGGTGTACAAAGGCGGACTTATGCCTTAGGCATTTTCCACCAATCAACCTACAGGTGAGGTAGATGTACCATGTTGATAAACGGGCAGCCCCACACGGGAACCTAACACGTGACCCGGCAATTATAGTACTGGTGTACAAAGGCGGACTTATGCCTTAGGCATTTTCCACCAATCAACCTACAGGTGAGGTAGATGTACCATGTTGATAAACGGGCAGCCCCACACGGGAACCTAACACGTGACCCGGCAATTATAGTACTGGTGTACAAAGGCGGACTTATGCCTTAGGCATTTTCCACCAATCAACCTACAGGTGAGGTAGATGTACCATGTTGATAAACGGGCAGCCCCACACGGGAACCTAACACGTGACCCGGCAATTATAGTACTGGTGTACAAAGGCGGACTTATGCCTTAGGCATTTTCCACCAATCAACCTACAGGTGAGGTAGATGTACCATGTTGATAAACAGGCAGCCCCACACGGGAACCTAACACGTGACCCGGCAATTATAGTACTGGTGTACAAAGGCGGACTTATGCCTTAGGCATTTTCCACCAATCAACCTACAGGTGAGGTAGATGTACCATGTTGATAAACGGGCAGCCCCACACGGGAACCTAACACGTGACCCGGCAATTATAGTACTGGTGTACAAAGGCGGACTTATGCCTTAGGCATTTTCCACCAATCAACCTACAGGTGAGGTAGATGTACCATGTTGATAAACGGGCAGCCCCACACGGGAACCTAACACGTGACCCGGCAATTATAGTACTGGTGTACAAAGGCGGACTTATGCCTTAGGCATTTTCCACCAATCAACCTACAGGTGAGGTAGATGTACCATGTTGATAAACAGGCAGCCCCACACGGGAACCTAACACGTGACCCGGCAATTATAGTACTGGTGTACAAAGGCGGACTTATGCCTTAGGCATTTTCCACCAATCAACCTACAGGTGAGGTAGATGTACCATGTTGATAAACGGGCAGCCCCACACGGGAACCTAACACGTGACCCGGCAATTATAGTACTGGTGTACAAAGGCGGACTTATGCCTTAGGCATTTTCCACCAATCAACCTACAGGTGAGGTAGATGTACCATGTTGATAAACGGGCAGCCCCACACGGGAACCTAACACGTGACCCGGCAATTATAGTACTGGTGTACAAAGGCGGACTTATGCCTTAGGCATTTTCCACCAATCAACCTACAGGTGAGGTAGATGTACCATGTTGATAAACAGGCAGCCCCACACGGGAACCTAACACGTGACCCGGCAATTATAGTACTGGTGTACAAAGGCGGACTTATGCCTTAGGCATTTTCCACCAATCAACCTACAGGTGAGGTAGATGTACCATGTTGATAAACGGGCAGCCCCACACGGGAACCTAACACGTGACCCGGCAATTATAGTACTGGTGTACAAAGGCGGACTTATGCCTTAGGCATTTTCCACCAATCAACCTACAGGTGAGGTAGATGTACCATGTTGATAAACGGGCAGCCCCACACGGGAACCTAACACGTGACCCGGCAATTATAGTACTGGTGTACAAAGGCGGACTTATGCCTTAGGCATTTTCCACCAATCAACCTACAGGTGAGGTAGATGTACCATGTTGATAAACGGGCAGCCCCACACGGGAACCTAACACGTGACCCTGCAATTATAGTACTGGTGTACAAAGGCGGACTTATGCCTTAGGCATTTTCCACCAATCAACCTACAGGTGAGGTAGATGTACCATGTTGATAAACGGGCAGCCCCACACGGGAACCTAACACGTGACCCTGCAATTATAGTACTGGTGTACAAAGGCGGACTTATGCCTTAGGCATTTTCCACCAATCAACCTACAGGTGAGGTAGATGTACCATGTTGATAAACGGGCAGCCCCACACGGGAACCTAACACGTGACCCTGCAATTATAGTACTGGTGTACAAAGGCGGACTTATGCCTTAGGCATTTTCCACCAATCAACCTACAGGTGAGGTAGATGTACCATGTTGATAAACGGGCAGCCCCACACGGGAACCTAACACGTGACCCGGCAATTATAGTACTGGTGTACAAAGGCGGACTTATGCCTTAGGCATTTTCCACCAATCAACCTACAGGTGAGGTAGATGTACCATGTTGATAAACGGGCAGCCCCACACGGGAACCTAACACGTGACCCGGCAATTATAGTACTGGTGTACAAAGGCGGACTTATGCCTTAGGCATTTTCCACCAATCAACCTACAGGTGAGGTAGATGTACCATGTTGATAAACGGGCAGCCCCACACGGGAACCTAACACGTGACCTGCAATTATAGTACTGGTGTACAAAGGCGGACTTATGCCTTAGGCATTTTCCACCAATCAACCTACAGGTGAGGTAGATGTACCATGTTGATAAACGGGCAGCCCCACACGGGAACCTAACACGTGACCCGGCAATTATAGTACTGGTGTACAAAGGCGGACTTATGCCTTAGGCATTTTCCACCAATCAACCTACAGGTGAGGTAGATGTACCATGTTGATAAACGGGCAGCCCCACACGGGAACCTAACACGTGACCCTGCAATTATAGTACTGGTGTACAAAGGCGGACTTATGCCTTAGGCATTTTCCACCAATCACCTACAGGTGAGGTAGATGTACCATGTTGATAAACGGGCAGCCCCACACGGGAACCTAACACGTGACCCGGCAATTATAGTACTGGTGTACAAAGGCGGACTTATGCCTTAGGCATTTTCCACCAATCAACCTACAGGTGAGGTAGATGTACCATGTTGATAAACGGGCAGCCCCACACGGGAACCTAACACGTGACCCGGCAATTATAGTACTGGTGTACAAAGGCGGACTTATGCCTTAGGCATTTTCCACCAATCAACCTACAGGTGAGGTAGATGTACCATGTTGATAAACGGGCAGCCCCACACGGGAACCTAACACGTGACCCTGCAATTATAGTACTGGTGTACAAAGGCGGACTTATGCCTTAGGCATTTTCACCAATCAACCTACAGGTGAGGTAGATGTACCATGTTGATAAACGGGCAGCCCCACACGGGAACCTAACACGTGACCCTGCAATTATAGTACTGGTGTACAAAGGCGGACTTATGCCTTAGGCATTTTCCACCAATCAACCTACAGGTGAGGTAGATGTACCATGTTGATAAACGGGCAGCCCCACACGGGAACCTAACACGTGACCCTGCAATTATAGTACTGGTGTACAAAGGCGGACTTATGCCTTAGGCATTTTCCACCAATCAACCTACAGGTGAGGTAGATGTACCATGTTGATAAACGGGCAGCCCCACACGGGAACCTAACACGTGACCCGGCAATTATAGTACTGGTGTACAAAGGCGGACTTATGCCTTAGGCATTTTCCACCAATCAACCTACAGGTGAGGTAGATGTACCATGTTGATAAACGGGCAGCCCCACACGGGAACCTAACACGTGACCCTGCAATTATAGTACTGGTGTACAAAGGCGGACTTATGCCTTAGGCATTTTCCACCAATCAACCTACAGGTGAGGTAGATGTACCATGTTGATAAACGGGCAGCCCCACACGGGAACCTAACACGTGACCCTGCAATTATAGTACTGGTGTACAAAGGCGGACTTATGCCTTAGGCATTTTCCACCAATCAACCTACAGGTGAGGTAGATGTACCATGTTGATAAACGGGCAGCCCCACACGGGAACCTAACACGTGACCCTGCAATTATAGTACTGGTGTACAAAGGCGGACTTATGCCTTAGGCATTTTCCACCAATCAACCTACAGGTGAGGTAGATGTACCATGTTGATAAACGGGCAGCCCCACACGGGAACCTAACACGTGACCCTGCAATTATAGTACTGGTGTACAAAGGCGGACTTATGCCTTAGGCATTTTCCACCAATCAACCTACAGGTGAGGTAGATGTACCATGTTGATAAACGGGCAGCCCCACACGGGAACCTAACACGTGACCCTGCAATTATAGTACTGGTGTACAAAGGCGGACTTATGCCTTAGGCATTTTCCACCAATCAACCTACAGGTGAGGTAGATGTACCATGTTGATAAACGGGCAGCCCCACACGGGAACCTAACACGTGACCCTGCAATTATAGTACTGGTGTACAAAGGCGGACTTATGCCTTAGGCATTTTCCACCAATCAACCTACAGGTGAGGTAGATGTACCATGTTGATAAACGGGCAGCCCCACACGGGAACCTAACACGTGACCCTGCAATTATAGTACTGGTGTACAAAGGCGGACTTATGCCTTAGGCATTTTCCACCAATCAACCTACAGGTGAGGTAGATGTACCATGTTGATAAACGGGCAGCCCCACACGGGAACCTAACACGTGACCCTGCAATTATAGTACTGGTGTACAAAGGCGGACTTATGCCTTAGGCATTTTCCACCAATCAACCTACAGGTGAGGTAGATGTACCATGTTGATAAACGGGCAGCCCCACACGGGAACCTAACACGTGACCCTGCAATATATAGTACTGGTGTACAAAGGCGGACTTATGCCTTAGGCATTTTCCACCAATCAACCTACAGGTGAGGTAGATGTACCATGTTGATAAACGGGCAGCCCCACACGGGAACCTAACACGTGACCCTGCAATTATAGTACTGGTGTACAAAGGCGGACTTATGCCTTAGGCATTTTCCACCAATCAACCTACAGGTGAGGTAGATGTACCATGTTGATAAACGGGCAGCCCCACACGGAACCTAACACGTGACCCTGCAATTATAGTACTGGTGTACAAAGGCGGACTTATGCCTTAGGCATTTTCCACCAATCAACCTACAGGTGAGGTAGATGTACCATGTTGATAAACGGGCAGCCCCACACGGGAACCTAACACGTGACCCTGCAATATATAGTACTGGTGTACAAAGGCGGACTTATGCCTTAGGCATTTTCCACCAATCAACCTACAGGTGAGGTAGATGTACCATGTTGATAAACGGGCAGCCCCACACGGGAACCTAACACGTGACCCTGCAATTATAGTACTGGTGTACAAAGGCGGACTTATGCCTTAGGCATTTTCCACCAATCAACCTACAGGTGAGGTAGATGTACCATGTTGATAAACGGGCAGCCCCACACGGAACCTAACACGTGACCCTGCAATATATAGTACTGGTGTACAAAGGCGGACTTATGCCTTAGGCATTTTCCACCAATCAACCTACAGGTGAGGTAGATGTACCATGTTGATAAACGGGCAGCCCCACACGGGAACCTAACACGTGACCCTGCAATATATAGTACTGGTGTACAAAGGCGGACTTATGCCTTAGGCATTTTCCACCAATCAACCTACAGGTGAGGTAGATGTACCATGTTGATAAACGGGCAGCCCCACACGGAACCTAACACGTGACCCGGCAATTATAGTACTGGTGTACAAAGGCGGACTTATGCCTTAGGCATTTTCCACCAATCAACCTACAGGTGAGGTAGATGTACCATGTTGATAAACGGGCAGCCCCACACGGGAACCTAACACGTGACCCTGCAATTATAGTACTGGTGTACAAAGGCGGACTTATGCCTTAGGCATTTTCCACCAATCAACCTACAGGTGAGGTAGATGTACCATGTTGATAAACGGGCAGCCCCACACGGGAACCTAACACGTGACCCTGCAATTATAGTACTGGTGTTCAAAGGCGGACTTATGCCTTAGGCATTTTCCACCAATCAACCTACAGGTGAGGTAGATGTACCATGTTGATAAACGGGCAGCCCCACACGGGAACCTAACACGTGACCCTGCAATTATAGTACTGGTGTACAAAGGCGGACTTATGCCTTAGGCATTTTCCACCAATCAACCTACAGGTGAGGTAGATGTACAAAGGACATTAAAACAGATGTGTTAATACTAGTCATGTGCCGAGTCGCTGTTTTGGTGGATCGAGTCGATTCGAGTCAGCTTATACGGTATTCGAATCAGGACTCGATTCCCTGATTCGAGCCCAGTACTCGAATTCTATGTTTGGTATTCGAATATTTCTAGACTCGAGTCCGATTCCTAGTCTGGAAACTAGTACAGTCCAAAACTAGAGTCCGATTTTATAACAAAAAGGACAAATAGAAAGTTTAAGAGTTATCTTCAAACAGCGTGTTGGTTAGTTTAAGAGGCTTATTACAATTCTTTATTCTGCGAAATTAGGTATAACGCGATCCGAATTAAACCCGAAGCCATCGCGCGCCGTCCGCTGCCTGTTTTTTTCTCCGATTCACTTTGCAAAACGGACTACCACGTAAAAACCTTTTTATTTTTCGGTTTTTTATATAACCTATGACACTCAGCAATAACGTGGCCTTCTATTGCTGAAAGAATTTTTAAAATCGGTTCAGTAAATCCTGAGATTACCCCTTACAATTTAACAAATATACAAACACACAAACTTTACTTCTTTATAATATTAGTATAGATTTATTCAAATAAATATTTTTTGATTCCGCTATGACGGAATCGGATCCACACAAAAAACAGCATACCAGATATAGAAGAATCAAGGGTTCACTAGTACTCACTTAGGCTGAAGCACTCCCTCTTCCACCTGACTGCTTGTCACTTAGGGTCGACCCTTCACAATTCACTAATTGCTTATTATAAATTATAATTTATTTCATAACGCGGGTGCGTTAAGATGCGTTGCGTTTGAGGTAACGGAAAAAAGAAGTGATCGGGCTTCAAACGGAGTATCTTATATATATATATTGTGCGTGCATAGTAGTGCCATTGGTCTTCTATGGTAATGGTTGGAGTCCCGGATAATAGGTCAGTCATTAAAGCCTGAAACCCGAAAGAAATTACTAACTCGCTAAAATTTTGAGGCGTTATTAAGGAAGGTGAAATACCTTACCGTGTGATTTTGCAGCGCTCTGGGGGGTACGGAAAGGGTTGAAAGGGATGAAAAGTGATTTTTGTTAATAACATTGTCATAAAAATTAGTAACACGCGTTAACAAATTTTACTGTTTTTTAATAATAAACAATGTTCCGTACATTGCAAAACGCTGCAAAATTAATACACGTTACAAAACAATGAAAACAACCTAATTCCAAATTTGCAGCTTGTTACTAATTTTTTTTACAATTTTATTAACAAAAATCACTTTTCATCCCTTTCAACCCTTTCCGTACACCCCAGAGCGCTGCAAAATCACACGGTAAGGTATTTCACCTTCCTTAATGACCCCTCACAATTTTAGCGAGTTACTAATTTCTTTCGGGTTTCAGGCTTTAATGACTGGCCTATAAAGAAATAAGATAATTAGGTATAAAATATCTTTTGTGAAATCCGATATAATACCGGCGTCGCTAGTGACATGATAAAAGGGCTGTTTATTAATTCCAGGGGCGACGTGATCGAGTACTCGGGCGATCTCCTCACCCCCCCTGATGCAAAGAAGCAGCAGTCTCTTCACATCCACAAGAAGACCATCCGAGGGAAAGACGATTCTGACTCTGATATAGACTTTAGCGATTAATCTCCATCACAAGAGCTTTATATTTAATGTTATGTTATAATAAAAATTTATTATTTTTTATTATGTCGATTGTAAATGAAAGTCTGAGAGAGCAATTCAAAATAAGTTTTGGGGTTGACCACTGGAGATGGCGCTATTATTCATTTCAAATTATGTTGGTCTCAAAAATAATATTTAAATCATAAATTAGTTTATTTAATTGCAAAAAAAAACCATAATTATTTTTTTCGTCTGAATTTTGTGCTTTGTCTAAAACTTCCTAAATAATAATTGCGTTCTAATTATATATTATTAGTTTGTTCAATGTCTATTGAAGAGTTTCTGAAACATACTTTCTTTTTGGAATTATCCATAGATAATAAATGGTATTTATGTATTTTATAATCTGTGAATTCGTTTTGCTTATAGCCTGTGGTATATGGCATTGATATGTCGGCACCATTTAGACTGTACGGTCGGCCAAGAAAGTGGCCTACCACCCTAAGGTTGAAAATCCTTCGCGCGCTATAAAGTAACAGAGTTGATTTTCCCGTGCAGAAATATTCTGACAAAATTGACAGATTAATAGCTGTCCGATTATTTTAGGTTTAAATGTCATCACTCTGCATAATCTTAAAAAGTAATAAGTACAGGAGTTCAACCTTATCGCTATTTTACTCACATATGAAATTTTGTCAAAACTGGTAGACCACTTTATTGGCCGACCGTACCTTTTATTGATAATACAGAAATTATTTCGTTAAGGCTCTCAATTCGACAATATAAAGGCTGACCAGAAATATATGGCGACTCGCCATAAATTGGACTATATAGTCACTTGAAATGTTTTTGTCAATATTATTGTTTTCATGAAATTTTGATCTTTACAAACAATATGGCCCCAATTCGCGTACATTTCTACACTTTTTGACAGTTTCAATCAAATTTTAGGCAACAGTTATATAAATAGGGGCCTGCTATCTCGATCGCGAGATATAATGGATTGTCATGTTTTTCAACACATTATAAAAATACCCTCCCACCACCAATGAGGGATGGAAATATTGATCAATCAAAGAAGCCCTCTTATGAATCGAGAGGTAAATTATCTATAATTTAACTGTTGATAGCATTTGCGATTACAGATTAATTCAGACGAAGTCACGCTTTTTATGATTCCATAGATTATATACATACTAGTTTAATGAGTTTCTAATCTTTACTATTAAATAAGTATTACAGATTTAAATATAATATCAAATAAATAATATAAAAACAATGATTAAATTAACTGACATAAATTAAATAAACTAATTCTAAAAAAAAAATTAGGCCAAGAAACAGAGAGATGTATCCATCCAAATTATTTAAATACAATAAAGCTTTAATTTTAAAAAGTTGCGGTTTAAAAAAAATATTCAATTCGATCCAAATTTGTGCTATTAGACACGTATATTATTATTTTTTTAATTGATATAATTTTGTCGTATCTCTGGACACAAACGACATTTCTGTTCGGTTAAGTGAAATATATTTTTGTTTGCTGTTTGTTTTTCTTCATTGTAATTGCAAAATATTTTTCTTTTAAATAAAACACCTGTAGGTGAAAATTTGTGTGGTTGGTGTGAATGCTACAGTAAAAAATAATTAATTTTTATGTATTTTTTTGTATGTTACAAAATATATTCTAGTATTAGCAACTAACATTAATAATTGTTTATAAATTAATAACTTTCCGCCTTAATACATTCTTCTTTTAATTTTCTGCGTTAGTCGTTTTGTTTGGTGTTTTAGAGTGCGGCCAGCGAGAAGCGATACGAAATGTAAACAAAACCAATGCAAGGTCATTAGGAATAGCAGGGGTGCGTTCTTGATAGTTACAATATGTATTTTAGTAAGTAGATAATATACTTAAAAAAAATTAAATAAAAAGAGAATATATGTAAAGAAGAGTATATGAAGATCTCCAACATTCACCATTTAATTAATAAAACAATAATTGACAATCCATAATGATAGTAAAACAAAAATAAAAATTCAACAAAATCTTGGCGACCCCGTCTTGATCCTGTCATTTTTTGCTGGGATCACGAGACAGTAGACTGTAAGTAAGACAAATACACAAGATAGAAAGAGATAAATATAGATTGTCAACGTCACAGTCATTTTTAGGTAAATAAATGACAATTCGTGTCGATACTAGTTGGCCGCACTTTGGATGTTAAATCATTTGTAAATAAAGCGAATAAAGCTATATATTTAACTCGTGTTATATTATTTATATACCTATTTTATTGCGTTCAGCTCACATATATTGAAAAAATGAAAGTAAATTATATCACATATTTTCGAGTTATTTATTTGAGTTACCTTTTCCAAATTAAATGCAAGGGGACTTAACAGCAAGGGATTCTCTTAGAGATTTATTTAAAGAGATTAATATAATGAATTTAGCGGGCCAGTATATTTATGAAAATTTGATTTACTTATGTGTATAAAAACTGTAACACATTTCATACTCATTTTCATATGCATAATTTAAACACAATAAATAAAAATAAACCTATATAAAAATAAAATATACCTATCGATGAGACTTACTCTGGCTGGTGCAGTAATGTTGCTATAGTCCATTTCAAATAAGACGATCTCTGTGACAGTTCGATTTCGACACTTGTAGAGAGGTCCTACAGTGAAAATAAAATCGATCGTTTCTGGTAATCGATTATACTTTATATGGAAATGAAATCGATATTATCTTACTACCAAAACTTTGAGTATCATTAGTGTTTCTGTATTATATTGAAAGTTTTTGTTGATCAATGCATTTATCTTATGTATATAATATTATGTAGGTGTAGTAGAAATATAGTCAAGTGTTTACCTGTGATTTTTTCGGCATTTTGCCAAAAAAATAACAACAAAAACTTAAACAAAAACAGCAACAACGGTCAACAATAACAGAGAACACCACGCAAAAATCGATGAAAACACAACTCGCATACAAGGCTGACACACTCGTACTGACGCGATTGTCAGGTAATCACAAGATGGCCGCCGATTATTCGATGTCCCACCTCTATGTTTTTTGACGTTCCGTTTCATGTTTGCGAATTGCATAGTAATTTAAAAAAGATTTATTTTTATTCTGTATTTCATTAAATTAAACTAAGCGATACTGTCTTCGTTTTATAAGTAAAATATATTTTATTTTATTATTTTTTGCAAGCTACTATGAATAAAAAATATTAAAAAATAAAATTATTTTTGTTTGTCAAACGAAAAATGCGTAATTCGGAGCACGATGAACTGTCACAGAGATCATCCTAGTTGAAATGGACAATAGTGTACCTCAGGGTGGTGTTTTGTTCCTTTGTTTGTTGTGGGTGGTACTTTTCCCTTCATTTATAAACTCCATTACACAGTCACATTCATGTCTCTATCACTTGTATTCTGATGACTTGCAGATTTAAATACAGGAGGCTCTATCGGATATCTTTCAAGCTGTCGCTGTAATGACGCTGACCTCAATGAAATAATAAAATCGACCTTGTCATTAACCCAGTTAAATCACAGTCGATTATTACCGGAAGTACATGTAGCGACCCTGCGTGGTTGCCCGTAGAGGTCGAATATAGAAATGACATAAGTCTATGATTCGGATGACGTAAAAATTTAATTCAATTGTTTTTTATAAGAAGTCACGTTTTCTGTTTATTTTATTATTTTGTAAATATTCATGAAAACATTAATTACATAGTTTATAACACCTCAGTGTTTTTAATTATAACGACGCTGCCGCATTAACAACCATACCCATAGTTTACGAGTAAGTCGTATTACTACTACTACTGGGACGCAACTCCTGCTCAAAAAAAAAAAACAATTGAATTAAATTTTTACGTCATCCGAATCATAGACTTATGTCATTTCTATATTCGACCTCTACGGGCAACCACGCAGGGTCGCTACATACATTTTACCCAAATTTACTACAGTGATTGCCAGCTATAGTATACAGAAGTATACTATAGTTTCCTCTAGCATCAGCGTCAAAAAGTTTGTTCTAGATTTAGATCAATACCAATGATTGCGTCCATAGGTGGACATTGATTGCTACGAAATCTTCACTTAACACATTTTTTTAACTTTTCCCAATAAGAACAAAATATACTTTAGCGCAGTCACTTCTATTTTCACTTCTAGATCATGCTGATATTGCCAGGCTGGACCTATCTAAAGAACTTCTTGAAAAATAAGAATGTTTGCAGAATGTAGCCATTAGTTTTATTTTTACTTACAGGAATTTGATCATGTTTCTTATCATCGCCGACAACTAAAGTGGCTCCCAATTCAACAAGTCAGTTCACTTTTTATTTTTCTACATTTGATAATTTATCATCACGCAATTATCGTTCTAATTTGAATTTATTACTATATTTGCGATTCGTTTATACAACTGCCTCCAAGAACGAATTAAGAGAACACGAACAAGAGTTATTTAAAAATCTTGTCTGTGGCTATTTCCTATCCTTGAATCCTTTTCTACCTATTCTTATTCCATTCCTTTTCTTACCACACAAAAATCTTTATTTTTATTTCTGTAGTATTCCCCTGTTTTGAATTTCCTTTCTGTTTATTTCTGCCCTAAAATTGCCTAGAAGTAATTATTATTTAGCAATAAGGCTGTCTAATCATATTATTTATTACTTTGAAAATTGTTTTGCTTTTATGTCTGCGTGAAATCAAATTGTATTTATTATTAATAAAATTATTAAATACGGCTATTATAAGAGCTTTTCATAAACAAATCCAAAGTATACGAACTTGTTACCGTATGTTTATAAGTGTATCTTGCACAACGATCCTGACAAGAGTGCCTGCTCGGTTAACCAGATTTTTTTTTAAATAATATAGGGCATTACTGTGTATATAAAACAGGTACTTTGTGTATTTATGATGACACTTTTTTATCGTTTGAACTATGAATAAAGGAAATTTATTTGTCTAATATTGCTTTATGCATTTAAATCCCCCTGTCTATCTTGACATTAATTCTTATGACAGTGACAAACAAATGACAGTTGACACTTGACAGTTACCGAGCAAAGGGCGATTTATTGCGTGATGTTTTTCTAATTTTATTTAACAGTGAAAATTAGTTTAAACGACTCAATTTTTATTTCATTCACGACTTTAATGTATAATTAAACTTCCTGTGTCTCAATAAAAATTTTCGGAAGTGTACAATTTACTTTGTTGAGTACGCGAAACTCTCAGACTGAACATTGAACCCTATCAAAGTAAGTAACCAAAATAATGGATTAGAAATAAATGTATTTAAAAATAGAACAGGTAGGCTATGGCATGACACGTTGGGCTTATAATTTCGTTTCAAGGTTGAAAAAAATAGACAGTTATATATCGTAAATTACTAATACATAAAACTGTTTTATAACTGCTATTTTCATACTTTTGAAGTTCTGTGAGACAATACCACTATTAGCGAGAGTTAAATTTTCGATGGAAAGCCTCTATGCATATTATGTAATGACGCGAAGTATTTTTTATAGTAAAAAATAATACAAATCTTTTATGATTTTGAAATTGGTTCTACTAGTCATTCTGACCTTGAACGAGAACAAAGTTGTGTAAACAATACAAAATACATTGATATCTACTAAGAAAATAAATATTACCTATCATTGTTCAAATTTATATACTTTGATAATCTATCATTCTCATACATACATATATGTCACACCTTGTTCCCAATGGGGTAGGCAGAGACCACCTCTCTCCACTTGCTACGATCCTGGCACACTTCTCTTGCATTCTCATCATTCATCATTCTCCTTGTAGTTTTTTTTTTATTGTGTTTGGAATGATATTTAAAATAGACATGTGTTAAGTAAATGTAACAATCACATAAGTACAAAATATTAGTCTACAAATTTCATACTCCTTTTTCTATTATTGGATGGATTTCTATTGGGGATGCTTCTGATATGTAATTTATATCAGTTCAGAAGTTCAGGAACTATGAGTGAAGTAACTAACATCACATTGACATTTTAATAAATATAATAACATAACTTTGTTCTATTATATGGATATACATTTAAGGTGGAAATAAAAAATTGTGCAAAAGCTGAGTGAGTACATAAATGAAAAATGTCAAAATTAAATAATGTTTTTTTTTTTTTAATTTATTTACATAACAGATAAATAGACAATAAAAATTCGATTGCACAGCAAACGAAAACCAAAAGGTTTATCTGTCGCTGTAAGACGCACGCTATAGGTAATTAACATTATTAGACTTACATTATATTGTATTAACTAAATTAATCATGCATCACATTCACTCAGCAAAATAATGGATTAGAAATAAATGTATTTAAAAATAGAACAGGTAGGCTATGGCATGACACGTTGGGCTTATAATTTCGTTTGTAGGTTGAAAAAAATAGACAGTTATATATATCACATATTAGTTAGAAAATGTAATACTCATTAAATAACAGTAAATCATACTATTTCTTTATCACTCCATTATCATGTTTGTTAATATTCTAATGAACAGATATGGTAAATAGTTTGATAAGAAGACACCCAACAAACTAAATTAGTTTAGATATTACTGAAATATTAGCATTCTGCTGCTTTTTAATATCTACATTATTTGGGATAATAAACAATCTTATTTTTTTGTATACATAAATCTGAAATAGGTACATAATATTTATATTTATAAAATAAAATATCAATGAGACTGAGATATAATGAGAATCATAAAGTTATTGGTTCTTTACATAATTATGTAGAATATCTTTTATATCGTATGTGTGTGGCATACAAAACATTATCAAATTACTTTGAATACTTTGTTTATATGTCAGGTTCAAGATTCTATCTTTGAGGTTTCAGGTTCAAGTCTCAGTAAGGGTAGATGTTTGTATATTGAATACAGATCTGTGCCTTAGTCTGTTAATATTTATTTCTTTAAAAAATTGTTATTTATCGATTGATACCTCTAAGGCACAAGTTTGTAGCCCCACAATTCCAGAACACAACCTTGAACATCTCGAAGAGTATTGGGATTCTCGGTGTCAACATCTCCAGTGACGTCCAATTCCAAAGTCACTTAGATGACAAGATCAAGTTGGCTTCTAAAAAACTATGTGTGCTTAACAGAGCTAAGCGGTACTTCCTTCCGAGGCAATGACTGCTATTATACAAATCGCAAGTCAGGCCCCATATGGAGTACTGCTGTCTCCTGTGGGCGGGAGCACCTCGATACCAACTTGATCCTTTTGATTCGGTCCAAAGACGCGCTGAGCGTATCATTGACGATCCCATACTCACATGCGGTATTGAGCCCTTAAGTCTGAGGAGAGACTGTGCTCTTGTGTTCTATCGCTTATACAACGGGTTGTGTTCGAAAGAATTGTTCGACATGATGCCCACGGCCACATTCCACCATCGCACCGCTCGCCATCGTCAGGGTGTTCATCCTCACATGCTGGAGCCTAAATGGTCACGCACAGTGCGGTTTCGACGAAATTTCCTTCCGCGCACGCTCCGATTGTGTAACGAGCTCCCTGCTGAGGCTTTCCCGGGGGATTGCAGTATGGGGTTCTTCAAAAAGGGAGTAAATAGGTTTTTAAAAAGGTCGGCAAAGCGT
This sequence comes from Scirpophaga incertulas, assembly GCA_036419045.1. Taxonomy (NCBI): domain Eukaryota; kingdom Metazoa; phylum Arthropoda; class Insecta; order Lepidoptera; family Crambidae; genus Scirpophaga; species Scirpophaga incertulas. Next base: position 193,457 of record CM071647.1, on the reverse strand, counting down.
TTGTGATGCCCCTAGTGTTGTAAGCGTCCATAGGCGATGGTGACTGCTTACCATCAGGCAGGCCGTAAGCCTTTTTGCTACCGTTGTAGTATAAAAAAGAAAAAAAAAATATAGGTATGTCTGTAGTCTATATTCCGTAAAGACAACAACAGTGTTTGCTTTGGGTTGATTGGTGTAAGTGTAATAAATCTTCATTTATTAACCTATATTTGCTTAAATAAGATGAATTATTAGCATGTCATCATATATCTCAAACTTAAAACACCCAGTACTAATGTTGGGTACTGGGAATGAAGGTGCTATGTTCGTGAAGCTTTGGGTACCACTAAGATGAAGGGATGACAACGATAACTCTTACACTTACTAAGATAACATTCAAATTGATTATGTAATTTCAAATTAAAACTATTTTGTATCTTCTTGCTTTTATTCAAATTACAATATTGGCTTTCAAATAAAACAGTAGCACCAATTTGATATCTCAAATTCAAATTCAAATTCAAAATCATTTATTCAGTCTGGGCTGTTACAAGCACTTGTGAATGTCGAAAAGCTACGCCATCGGTTCGCAAATCTACGGCGGGAGACCTTGTACTGAGAAGAACCGGCAAGAAACTCAGCAAGGGCTGTTTTTTTTCCCTGTATTAAATAGATACAGAGTCGTCAATTTGGAAAATGACTTCAATATTGATAATTCATGAAGTCACTTTCCATTACATAGTATAATTAATAAAAATTATTTTAAAAACATGCCTATATTAGGAATGCCGTGTCATACAGTTTTAAAAGAATATATTAAAGTTAAATTAAAATTATAATAAATACGAGTAGTACCCAGTATAGCAAAGAGCAGACTCATCTCCGCTGGCAGCACCCGTTCACGAGCATGACGCATGAACCAGCCATCGCTTCGCTCAACCATGTTTTAGGGAACGTAACGACCCGCCTCACACGACACTGCCGAAGAGATTTTAATGAGAGTATGACTACCCTTAAGCCACAGAAGGATACAAATTACCAAAAACAGGTACCCGTGTAAATTAGCACAACTAAAAAAAAAAAAAATCAACCGCAGGACACGCGCATACAATCATTTAAAAACTAGCAATAATGTATTATACAAGTAACAAAAGGTTATTATAATAGGTACAGTTAAATATACATGTTATTATGTTACACAGTTACCTAAGAATTTATTAACAATTTGTTTATTTCAACGAGCGAGGGTTTTTTAGTCCCAGACACTTCGATCATCCAAGTAATCCTGGACTCGATAATATCCTTTGCTCATCAAAGTTTTTTTTACTCGAGTTTTAAGTTTATTAAAAGGTAGATTAACAATACTGTGTGGTAACTTGTTATAAAAAGTTATACATTTCCCCAAGAATGAGTTTTGTGTTTTACGTAATCTAAAATTTGGAACAGCAAGCTTATTTTTATTTCTTGTATTTAATTTATGAACATCGCTATTCTTAATGAAATTATTGTAATATTTGTGTACATAGATTATATTTTCATAGATGTACTGCCCCGCCAATGTTAAAATGTTAATTTCTTTAAACTTATCCCTAAGGGAATCCCTTGGTCTTAAATTATATATAGCTCTAATTGCTCTTTTCTGTAGTATAAAAATACTTTCAATGGTGGCAGCTGATCCCCATAACAAAATGCCATAAGACATTACACTATGAAAATAACTAAAGTAAACTAACCTTGCTGTTTCAACATCAGCTAGAAGCCTTATTTTTTTAACAGCATACGCAGCTGAGCTAAGTCTGCTTGACAGAGCATCAATATGGGTATACCATTGTAATCTGGAATCTAAGTGTATGCCTAAAAACTTAGTACTCTCAACAAGAGATACCACTTCACCATTAATATTTAAGGGTGTATTAACCTGCCTTACATTTGGTATAGAAAACTTAACAAATTTGGTTTTTCTCGAATTTAATGAAAGATTATTTAATGTAAACCATTGTAGAACTTTTGATAGAGCACTATTTACCTCGTCCGAACAATTGCTGCCTCTGTCAACTTTAAAAACAAGAGAAGTATCATCGGCAAATAGCACTGTTTCACATAAAGTGCTTGTATAGTAAGGAAGGTCGTTAATATATATTAAAAATAGTAAAGGACCTAATATTGATCCCTGAGGCACGCCCATAACTAGTGAAGTTCCAGCAGATTCAGTTTTATTAATAACAACTTTTTGTATTCGATCCGACAAGTATGACTTAATAAGGCCGAGTGATTTGATAGAGACACCATAATGCCCTAATTTCCTCATTAATGTGTCGTGACTTACGCAATCAAATGCTTTAGAAAGGTCACAGAAAATACCTATTGCGTCTTGTCTGCCCTCCCAAGCATCAAAAATGTGTTTTAAAAGTGAAATTCCAGCGTCTGTAGTGGATTTACCCTTGGTAAAACCATATTGGTTGCAATGAAATAACTTGTTAAGGGTAAAATAAGATGATAGCTGATTATAAATAATCTTTTCAAAGATTTTGCTCAAGGCTGGTAATATAGAAATGGGTCTAAAATTAGTAGGGTCACTCTTATCGCCAGACTTGTAAAGTGGAATTAATTTACTATTTTTCATAAGATTTGGAAAGACCCCCTCATCAATGCATTTATTGAAAATTAGGGCTAGGTGAGGCGCAATTTCAGAGATAATTGGTTTAATAATATTAGTTGAGATACCCCACAGATCCTCTGTTTTCTTATTATTAAGTGATTTAAAAGTTTTGAGGATAAATTCAGCATCAATATGTCTAAAATGAAAAGATTCCTTAATCTTGTTTACATTTGATTCAAGGAGGGCGACCGCACCGTTTGAACATGATCCGAGGCTACAAGTAGTATCTATAGGTATTTGGTGGAAAAACCTTTCAAATTCGGAGGCTACTTCGTTATCAGATTGAATTAACTTATCCTTAACCTTTAGCGAATAAGTATGTTCGTTTTTTTTATTTTCCCTGTTTCATGGTTTATTACTTTCCAAACAGTTTTTACTTTATCTTTTGAAACATTAATTTTATTGGCAATAAAAAGTTTTTTAGCTGTAACACAGACTTTTTTAAATATTTTAGAGTAATTTCTTACATACTCAATAAATTCAGGGTCCCTAGAATTAGATTTTAGGGCATATAGCTCATATAATTTTCTCCTACTTTTGTAAATACCTGGTGTAGCCCAGTCACTGAATTTCTTTTTACTCGTGTAAATCTTAATGGACTTTTGTTTAAATATTTTACTAGATTCACTTTTGATAACATTAAAGACGCTGTTATATAAACTATTTGGGTTACTATCATCTAATGGTAAAGAATAAATTCTATCATTAACATTATTTTTAAATTTTTCAACACCGTGTTTTGTAATAGGCCTACAAGTAACCTCAAGGACCAATGGTGCATGATGGTGCTCAATAGTCACAAATTGTCCACTATGGTCAGAATTAATGAAATTAACTATGGATTTTTTAGTAACATCACTGTTGCAAAAAATATTATCTATACAAGTGGCTGATGTAGGTGTTACTCTAGTAGGTTCATCAAAGACATTAACTAAATTGAATGATTTAAATAGATTTAAATATCTGCTAGACAGCTGTGACATGTCTAATATATTTATATTAAAGTCTCCACAAACAATTACTTTTTTATTTTTCTTACAAATTAATCTCAGTACTTCCTCCATAACAGACTCAAACTCTTGGTAGTTCCCTGAGGGGGGCCGGTAAACACAGATAATAATTATTTTTTCAAGTTCCACACATGATAATTCTATTGTTCGTTCAATGGAATAAGATACCAAGTCTTTACGTTCCTTACATTTTAGGGAATTATGTAAAATTATCAAAGATCCACCTCTAATAGCTGTATTTCTGGTAAATGAACTCACAACTCTGTAATTATCAAAATTTATCATAGGTAACTGAGAGCTATTTAACCAATGCTCTGTAACACATAATATGTCAATGCTTTCATAATTAAGAAATAAACTAATTTCTAAATCTTTGCCAGACAAGCCCTGTATATTCTGATGAACAAAATTTAAGCAATTGGACCTATCTTTTGTCTTTGGATAGCAAGATGTTTTATCTTTTGTCTCATTTGTTAATTTAAACAATTGATATTATTAGTTATATTTGGAACAAATTCCAAAGACGTTCTTAATCTAATTTTATTGTCCTGCTCAATAGAAGCAGATGTACTAGCCAAAGTTTTGGCTATATGTGTAAAATAATATAATAGCGATAAAGCTATTTGTCTCTTATAATAAGAAGTAAGATAATATTTATCTTTTGTCATATACAATTTAGATATTAATTTATTAATATCAATTAAATGTATTTTTTTATAGTTGTACTGAGACATCGTACTCAATGTTGAATTCAACTTATATCTAATATTATTCTCTTCATAAGACAGGCTTTTACTATAAGGTAATGTAAACATTACTATTTTATTTACATTAAGAGAACATAATGTGTCATAGTAAGAAACCAAGTCCTTTTTATTTAAATTTCCTCTATTACCAACTAGAATTATTAAATTTGTGTTTATATCAATCTGAAGAGTATCTAACTTTGTCATTAATTGGTGCATTGTAACACCTGGCATGCAATAGTTAATTGTATCCCTACCAAATTCACTCTGCAGCAACCAACCCAAATCTTTGCCAATTTCATCACATATAATTACATATTTTAGATGGTTTGGCTGCTCAGATGATTTACTATTGATTGTCCTGTCTAAGGAAACAGACTGATAAGTCTGATATTCTCCTACTGAGCGATTTTCATTAAAACTACAGTTTGGTGACAAAGATTTAGCTGGTGTGTCTACGAGAGTGGAGGTGTCAGACATACATTTTAAGGCCAGAATGTATTCAGCTATCTGGTTTTTTGAATTATTATAGTTTTCTGTCATTTTTGTTAATGACTGTTGAAGATTTTTTAACCTACTATTTAATGAATTTATATTTTGTTCATATGTAAATCTATTTTCTTTAATTATCGAATTTAAAATATCTAATTTTTCAAATAACTGGGTGCGTTCTTTAATGAAGTTGACATTTTTGTAATAAGTTTTTTCTTTATTTATCAGTTTCCTAGTTTTTAAAATATACTTTCTGACCTTAACATATTTTTTAAATTTATTTTTACTAAACTTTAAATTTCCTGTTTCAACAGAACACTGAACTGAATTATCAAAATTCAAACTATTGACATGTGGACAGTTATCCTTATTGGTTGAAAGTGGCTGGTACAGCATAGATAGTCCTCCTGGAGATCCCACTAGCTCTTGATATAGGTTCTCAGTGTGCACTGTGTCCTGTAACTGCTCTAATTCCTTATAGTGTGCAATTTGGTTGTTTGCTACACTCAACTCTTTCTCCAGGTCTGTAATTCGTTGCAATGTCCTTTCATAACTGCTGTACTGTTGATCATAGCAGCTGATGGTCTCGTTCAGATTTTCTTGGTGTTGGAGAACATCCACATGTTGAGCATGTAGTTGAGAAAGCTCAGACTTGAGTTGTGTGTTCCTCGCAATTATTTTTTGAATCTCTATCTCACTCTCATCCCGTTCTCTGAGAAGTTGACTGCAGGTTTCTTTTGTGTGCTTTAGTTCTTCTAAGGCCTGTCTCAGTTTCTGCTCTGTGCATAGAGCTGTTGCTCTGCGGGTCATCATTGTGTTAGTTGTGTGTTTTGTTGTTCTGAAAATTTGTAAACAATTTAAGTTTGGTTTTCAAGTAGTAAATATTCTAGTTTTACAGTTGATAATGTGTAAGAATTGAGTATATGAAAAAAATTATTTATTTAATGTAAGTGAGTAGATCATACAAGTTTGACAGAGTTATATAACTATTTTACTTTATGTACTTAATTATAAAAAAGAAAACTCAGTGGACAATTTACAGACTATAAGCTACTGCAAAATTTTATACTTTCTCATTAATTTTAAAATATATCCTTATTTCACACTTTTGTGTCAATCTAAACACAACTTTGTCAGTAATGAAATAGTGATTTGAAAGTACTCTTGTACTACAAGCACTGTTTGTAACAAGGATTAATAGTAGTAATGTGGCAAAAGAATGAAGCAACTGTGTTATTACTAAACGTATGACCAAATGTATAGAGTAAAGAGAGGTTTACTGTGTATTTACAATAATGCTAGTTGTCGTCTTTCTTACCATATATTATAATAATATAAGCTAATTTTAGTAATAAGTAAATAAATAAATATCTGAGTAAATCAATTGGTTTTGATTGAAAAGTATTGATGTACCTACATAAAATTGAGAAAAAAAAAACAAAACCAAAACCAAGTACTATATCGATATTAGGTACCCAGATAATAATTAAGAGTTATAAACAAAGAAAAAAGTACTCCCCCGGTTTATATTGCAGCAGTCCACAGTTTTAATTGGGTAATACAGCTGTTTATTCCTTTAGAAGAATCGGTTGCAGAGAAAACTTCATACGACGATTTTTCAAAAAACTTGCACTTGATGGATCTTGATAAATTCAATTCCACGAGTGTTTCACTATATATTCTAACTACTACATATAAAATTAATATTTAAAAACACATTTAAATGATTTATTTATGAATTTAAATACGAGTGCTAAAATTTGACAAGTGCACTCTTTAGGGTTGCCAGAGCAAAAAAAAAAAAAAAAGATATCTGGTAATAATTTTTAGTTTTTTAGTTTTCTTTATTTCATTTTCACAATTACAAAATAAACTTAATTTTTAAAATGCATTGGAGAAAAATGATTGTCAAAATGTACTATTAATAATTATTCTTATAATATATTGAGTATATAGTTTAAACAATGTCTGTATAATAAAATATTAATGTATAAAAAAAATTGGTGATAATTTAAATAATGTCAAATATAAATGTTATAGTAGAATTCATTGAATTTTCTACATAATAAAATTAAAATATATCGATGGCTCCAATGTACACTCCTCTAACTCCAAAAACGTAGGTTTACAGGAGGAGCATTTGAACGAAAAAAGTTAAAAAAGTTATAATTTTATTTTTGCAAATAAAATTAGGATTTTTTGAGTGACTTCTTGATTTGCTGTTGCTTCGCACCTTATTTATAATATTTTGTATTTATTTATGGTTTTAAAGTAAGCCCTACTTAGCGGAATTTACCTGAAAAACCTCTAAATTCCAAGTCGGGATACACTCTGCTAACTCATATTTGGTGGAATGTATCTGGGAATATAAAATAATACAGAACAAATTATTAAATTAATCGTTGTACCTTATCCTTATATTAGTAACGTTGGAAATCGAAATTGTAAGTAATTAACAGTCTCCTCACCATTATTTTCTGAAAATAAGACTTATATTTGCAATTTAAAAAAGATTGCGTTTTACATTTGGCATATCGAGAAAATTTTCTGCCAGGATACAAACCGCTAAGTGTTAAATAGCGGAATGTAACTTAAAATCTGAATGTACTTACAGGTTTTTTAGTATTAGATATTAAAGAAAATCTACGGATTGCGCCCTACTATTGTAGCTTTTGTACTATGGGAAAATGAAAAGGTGCGCCTAATATTGCCAATACTAATACCTGTGCGCGCGGTATACACTCCGCTATATTGATATAGAGGTATGTCTATCACACGATTGCCAAAAGTACATCTACTTAGCGTTATGTAAGCATGAAAACTTTTTTGTTTCTTAAGATATTTTCATGATATTTAAGGGGCTTAATGCTTGTGAAATAGTTCAGAGATTTACGTAAAAAAAAAAAATTTCGGCATTTTTGAGTTAAGGAGTGTACATTAGAGCCATCGATATACTTATTGTAGTCAATTTCAATAAAATAAATAGTTTAAATATTTATTTATAAACTAGCGACCCGCCCCGGCTTCGCACGGGTGCAGTGAAAAAATGGTTATGGTGGGTTATCCCTAAGAGATAGACATATACCATCGCGGACTTTTTTGGGGATTTTTGTAAGTTGTGCAATACTGTAGTACATTATTTTGGTCTATCTCGTAGGGTTCAGCCAGCGTTTGCAATATAAGCGCAAAAAAACGTGCTTATTTACGACATCACATTAGAAACCTTTGAATTTATCAGTGTTTCTCTACTATATTATGCATTTATTATACATACAAACCTTCCTTAAGAATCACTCTATCTATTAAAAAAAAACGCGTCCGTTGCGTAGTTTTAAAGATCTAAGCATACATACGGACATACAGCGAAAGCGACTTTGTTTTATACTATGTATTGATGTCAAGAAAAAGAAAATACAGTAATATAGTGTACAGTACAGCTACAAAGTGTGTGTGTATTTATTGGCAGGCATGTGAAGTGATGGCGGTGAAGGAGGTGCACGTGCCGCTGCTGCGCGAAGAGCGGCCGGCGCCCGCGCACCAAGGTGAGACATCATTTCTCATCACCTACTGATGATGTATTAGATAGACAAATTAGAGACGGTATAAACAGTATGTGTCTAGTGCTAGAGAGGGTTCGCGGGTATTTTATTTAGGTTTATTGATTGCTATTTAGGCTCCGGTATTTGAACACATTTCTAGACAGAAATTATTATTATTATTATTAAATTTAAAAACTAGGACCCGTAGGGGGTCATCCATAAATTACGTCACACGAATTCGTGATTTTTTGCCCCTCCCCCCGTCCTTGTCACAGCTAGTCACATTTAAGCGGACCCCCCCCCCCCCTAGTGCGACGTCACATATTTTGAAAATTTTTATTTAGAAATTATTGAATGATTCGAAATCAGTTTTATTTTCATTTTAATAAATTTAACATCAAATCAATTAACAAAACAAAAAACGATTACTTATATTAAATAAGTATATGGTAATTTCATGATTTTCATATTATATTTTTCAAAATTATTTATTTATGAAAGTATACAGACTTTACAATAAAACATAATATTTACAGCACTTTTCATACTAATAGTAATAAATTATAGTTTGTTTTAACAATTAGCTTATAATAGATTTTGAATGTGACGTCACGGAATTTAAGACCCTCTCACCCCCTTGTCACACAATGTCACACTTCGTCAACCCCCTCCCTGCCCCTTACCGTGTGACGTAATTTATGGATGGCCACTCAGAGCTTACTCCGATTTCTGTTAAAATAGTAAACAATTCTAACACGTTGTTCTATTCGTAGTAATACTTCGCTAATAAATCGTCAATAGTACTGTTATCGTACACTGTCGTCAGATTACACGTGTCAAGGAAAACAGTGTACACAGTGTTATCAGCTCCGCAGATGACGAGTATGTCGTCATATCAGCAAGTTATAGTTGAAGAAATCCGAAAATTGGGAACTACTGGACTAGATATTTAATATAACTACAAATACGACATTGTCGCATAACGTATAAGCCTGTATTTTTTTTTCGCTGAGGAAAATGCATTAAATTATTATTATTAGCTGGGAGGGGTCTTGACTTAACTTTGAATGAAGAGGAAGAACTCATTTTGTTTTCCAATAATCGAGATTCAATTTTAAAACATTCAGAAGAATCAATTAATTCATTTTGGATTAACATTAGATGCGATTATCCAATGATAGCCAAAAATGCTGTGAATATATTATTACAAATTTCCACATCTTATTTGTGTGAATTCGGATTCCAGCATTAGCCAACATTAAAACTAAAAAAAGATCAAGATTGTTAAATGTAGAAGACAATATGAGAGTAGCATTGTCATTTTTACGACCGATATAAATGAAATTATCAAAAAACATCAATCTCAAATTTCGCATTAAAAATATTTTTATTCTTATCTTGTAATCCCTTAATAAACGTTCAGTTATTATTGTAGTATATATTAGTTTATTTCGTATATTTAAAATTTTTGTCATAAACTATTTATGCAGTGACGTTGTCTATGGCCCAAGACTTCTAGAAAGAACAAATCGGCTCATACAGAGACTTCAAAATGCCTGCGCGCGTTTCTGTTTCTCTATTCCATACAGAAGCCATGTTACTCCATATTTAAATGAGCATTTCATACTCAAAATGAAATCCAGAAGAAAATTACACGTTGCATGTCTTCTGTTCGGAGTAATAAATCATAAGAAACCGGTATACCTTTACAAGAGGCTCAGCTGGGTGGGCAGCAGCAGAACGTGCGGTAGTAGGCAGTGCTCTAGGCAGATAGATACTGAACCGCATAAATCTGCATCTTTCAGAGGTAGTTTCCGTTATGCCAGCATCTAAAATTTGGAATAATCTACCTCCCCCGATAAGGAACTGTAAAGCCAAACAGACTTTCAAGGATCGATTACGTAATCATTTAATCAGTGCCCAAAGACAGCTAGGAAATTTAAAACATAATGATATTTCTTTTATTTAGCTAGTATTTCATTGGGTTTCCGTTTTGTTTGCTTATTCGATAATATTGATTTCAAATACTATAGACCTCTATTTAGTGAAAGTGAATTAAGAATTGATATATTAAATTTTGTAATAATTATATTTCGATTTATCATTAAATACATATTTTAAAATTTGTATTGTATTGTTAAAATTAATTTAAATTGTTATGAGTTATATAATCAATCACTACCTACGTGATATTTTATTGTGTATGTTTGCCTCGTTTTTCTTAACAAAACTGTAGTCTTTTGTAAACTCGGCTGTAAGTAGGTACTTAAGCTCATCAATAACTTTGTGATTTTTCGCCAACGTTTTTGTTATGTGTGGGAGATGTATTGCCGTTCTGGCATCCACATGTCAACCGAGGTCATGGGGCTTAGATGAAAATCAGCGTTAGTTTCACTAACCTCATGCTGATCTAGGTACCCTTTCACACAGCAGTCGCGAGACTTCACTTAAACCTTAATTCTATTCTAATTTTTTTATTTTTTTAAGTTTCTGCATGCATTATTTTTGTGTCCCCGTACCTGTAAGATTAATTTATATTGTGTCTCGTGTCTGTTAATGTGAATAAAGAATTTGGAATTTGGAATTTGGAATTCAGTGTAAGTAAATAATTTTTATCTTTTCCTTTGTGTGCCGCCAAATTTTGAAATCGTTAAATATGTGCCGCAACAAAAAAAAACCGGCCAAGTGCGTGTCGGGCTCGCGCACCGAGGGTTTCGTACAAACCTGCAAGGTTTACAAAGTTCGTTCATATATTTTTGTAATGTAACTAAAAATTTAAGGTTTTCGGAATTTTTCCTTTATGTGTGCTATAAAACGTTGCTTCATGCCAAATTTCAAGATTCTAGGTCGACTGGAAGTACCCTTTAGGTTTTGATTCCCTTGCGAGTTTCAAAATATGCTGAATTTGTTTTTAACAGAGACGCAAATTATCTGCCCGGCTGATACAAGCTACCTTAAATATCCCGGCTACACTCTGGAGGAGTCCTTCAGGGCGAAGGCTGGCGTTTGCTTGTTCGTTCGGGCGGATGTTTGCTGTCGCCGCCTGCGCTGTTTGGAGGACCCATCCTTTTCCCTCCTCGCGGTTCATGTCGATTTGGGCACTCATTGCCGTGTCTACGTCTGCGTTTACCGTTCCCATAGTGGTGATCAGGAGACAACTCGACTGTTTGAACATCTGAGTCGGGTGGCAGATGACGCGCAGGAGCGGTTCCTTCCGCCGAGCTGGTGTTTTTGGGGGACTTCAATGCTCATCACGAGTTATGGTTAAGTTCCTCTAAAACTGACCACGCTGGGAGGACTGCCCACACATTCGCTCTCACGCATGACCTGACACAATTGGTTACCCAGCCCACCAGGGTCCCAGACACTATCGGTCAAGCGCCCTCCTTGTTGGACCTTCTGTTGACAAATCGCCCCGACGGTTATCGGGTAGTGGTTCGGGCTCCACTAGGATCCTCGGACCACTGTCTGATATCCGTCTCAGCACCTCAGGCATCTAGACCGTCACTTATGGTTGCAGCGCGCCGTTTGTGGCATTATGCGTCAGCAGATTGGGACGGTATGCGGGACTACTTTGCATCTGTCCCTTGGCGGCAGCGCTGTTTCAGTGGGATGGATCCGAACTCCTGCGCTTCCTCTGTTGCTGACGAGATCCTGCTAGGAATGGAATACTATATTCCGTATTCCAACCTCGTCAGCAGAGGCAGACGAAACCTCTGGTTCAACCGCGAGTGTGCGTCCGCTGTTGAAAACAAACAGCTTGCATACCGCGCTTGGATCAGAGGTCGAACAACCGGGGATCCCAACACTAACCTACTGAAAGCAGCCTACAATAATGCCACCAAGTCTTGCAAAAGGGCTTTCATCAGAGCGGATGCTCAGCGCGTTGCCCAGGTTGGTCAGGAACTGCTAACGCACCCTACTGGTAGCCGTTCTTTCTGGCGCCTGACCAAAGCTGTGCAATCCAACTTCTGCCAACCCTCGCTGCCACCGCTGAGATGCGCCGATGGTTCTCTCGCTCATCAGCCGCAGGAGAAAGCCGACCTCCTGGCGAAAATGTTCGCGGCTCATTCTTGTGTCGACGACTGTGGTGCACAACCTCCGACACTCCCCCATTGTGGCGTTTCCATGCCCGGGATCCGCATAAGACAGCGTGATGTGCGAGCGGAGCTTCAGTCGATCGATACTCGGAAAGCGAGTGGTCCGGATGGCATTCCAGCGATCGTGCTCAAGAAGTGTGCAGCGGAGTTGACTCCAGTCCTGACGCGTTTATACCGCCTGTCGTTTTCTGCTGGTTGTGTGCCGAAATCTTGGAAAGAAGCCAATGTGCAGCCGGTCCCCAAAAAGGGAGACCGTTCCGATCCGGCTAACTATCGCCCTATAGCCGTTACCTCCATTCTGTGCAAAGTCATGGAGAGGATATTGAATGCTCAGCTGATTCGACACCTAGAAGGTCACTCGCTAATTAATGACCGTCAGTATGGGTTTCGTCCTAATCGGTCAACAGGTGACCTTTTAGCGTTCCTTTTGCACAGATGGGGAGAATCTATCGACAAGCGCGGTGAGTCTGTGGCTATTAGCCTCGATATTGCTAAAGCTTTCGATAGAGTATGGCACAAGGCTCTCCTTTCCAAGCTTTCGGCATACGGATTGCCCGCGGAGCTCTGTACATGGACTGCTAGCTTCCTCCACGAGCGAAGAATTCGCGTTGTCGTCGATAACTGCGCTTCGCGGTTCGTGACAGTCAACGCTGGTGTTCCGCAGGGCTCGTTTTTATCCCCGACATTGTTTCTTCTGCATATCAATGACATGCTCTCCCTGGGTAGTATACATTGCTATGCAGATGATAGTACAGTGCACGGAGGATATCATGGAAGCTCAGGGGCCACGCGAGACAATACTAGTAGGGACAGGCAGAACCTTATTACTGAGCTCAACGGGACGTTGGATCTCATCTCCGAATGGGGCTACAGCAATCTCGTTGAGTTCAATGCTAAGAAAACTCAGGTGTGCGCGTTCTCGGCTAAAAAGTCACCTTTCCTCCCCCTTCCCTGTCTTCAGGGCGCTACTCTTCCCGCCCAGAGCATCATCACCTTGCTTGGTATGAGCATCCGCTGCGATCTGAATACCAGAGACTACATAGAGTCCGTCATAACCACTGCCTCAAGGAAACTCGGTGTCCTGAACAAGGTGCGACGGTATTTTACCCCGGACCAACTCTGCCTGCTTTATAAAACTCAGGTCAGGTCCTGTGTGGAATATTGCTCGCACCTATGGGACGGCTCCGCTCAATACCTTCTTGAAGCTCTGGACAGATTGCAGCGGCGCGCAATCCGCATAATCGGCGATGTAGAGGCAACCAACACCCTCGAGCCTCTACAACTTCGTCGTGATATCGCCTCTCTTAGCGCCTTCTATCGGATGTTTCATGGGGAATGCTCTGAAGAACTCTTTAGCCTTATCCCTCCCTCTCCTTTCCTTTATAGAAACACACGTAAGGGTCTTCGGAGCCATCCGTACACTACGTCCCCCATTCCACACCGCACTAAGAAATTCCAAGATTCCTTCTTCTGCCGTACTTCCCGCACTTGGAATTCTCTGCCTGCGTATGTGTTTCCTACATCCTACAACATGGGTTCCTTCAAAAGAGGCGTGAAAAGGCATCTTTTGGGCCGGCAGGGATAGGGCAGGTAGGAGAGTGGAGTAAAGTCACTATCCTATCTGTCATCTCATTTGGGCCTCTTTTACCGCTTAACATCAGGCGGGAGGAGATCATCTGCCGCGCCTAGCATATAAAAAAAAAAAAAAAAAAAATGCAGCTTAAATTGCTGTTTCTTTTGATTGCGTTGACATAAAAGTTTGATTTTGTTACAGCTTAAAGTATTATAGACCTGAGTATTTGGTATGAATTTCAATTTAATACCTCTACGCGTTTATGAGGAAAGGTAGTAAGTTTAAAATTATTAAAAAAATATATATTATGTGATGTAACTAAAAATTTATGGTTTTCGTAATTTTTCCTTTATCTATGCTATAAGACGTTGCTTCGTACCAAATTTCAAGATTCTGAGTTCACGGGAAGCACCCTGTAGGTTTTGATTCCTTGCAAGTGTCGAAAATTTGCGGCATAAACGGCTGTATCTTTTGATTGCGTTGGCTTAGAAGTTTGATTTTTTCACAACTTCAAGGGACAGTGGACCTGAGTAATTGATATAAATTTCAGCTTCATACCTCCACGCGTTCCTGAGAAAAAGGGTCTTGACAGACGGACGGACAGACGGACAACAAAGTGATCCTATAAGGGTTCCGTTTTTTCCTTTTGAGGTACGGAACCCTAAAAAGGTTGAGAATCACTGGTCGATTAGAAGTGAAGGTTCTGTAACAGAAATATCGCAATGTTAGTACGTTTTCCTTATCCCAACTAATATTATAAATGCGAAAGTGTGTTTGTTTGTTTATTTGTTTGTTTGTTTGTTTGTTTGTTACCTCTTCACGCTTAAACTACTGCACCGATCATCACGAAAATTTGCATACACATAGTCTGTGGTACGGGGAAGGATATCACATTTTATCCCGGAAGAAAGTAGCTACTGTTCCCGTGGGATCGAAATTAACGCGGACGGAGCAACGACGGGCGGAGCCACGGGCAAGAAATAACAATATAATTATTTAATAATATTTAATATTTGCATACACATAGTCTGCGGAACGAGAAAGGACATAGGACACCTTTTATCTGTTCCCGTGGGATCTAAATTAACACGGGCGGGCTACTAACAGTGTAATCTATACTAATATTATAAATAATAATAATAATCCGCGCATATGTAGCCGTGGGCAAAAGCTATGACCCTTAACCCTCTATAGGCCCAATCCCGAAATCCACGCGGGCGAAGCCGCGGGCAGAAAGCTAGTTTATATAATAAAGAACAGAGCAAACTTCAAAGATATGAAGTATCTAATCTTAAAATTTGAGGGTTCATGAAATGAAAACGGGCGTCGACGATAATGGATCTCAACATACACTGATATATATATGATTCAAACCGAAAAAAACAACAACAAAAAGTGTCTACGACACTAAAAAGTTTGGGAACCTTTGGTTAAAATTAACACAATTCTGAGATAATTATAAATTGCACTTGCATGTTGGCAAAAAGTTAATGTAAAAGTAAATATTTTCAAAAAGTTTTCAATATGAGCGCAGAAAAACGTCAATGTTATAGTTATACACCTATATTTAGCTCTATCTAGCGCAATAGCTGCTTTTATTCCATACATGCTAATATACTATCTTCCTTACATCTACATCTGCCTACAAGGTCGTATCAGTAAAAAATAGCTCCATTAGCGTTAATAGCCAAGAGCTCTGCCATTGCACGACTATCATGACGCCATCGTGTGGTGATAATGACAACAAACTATCGATTTAAACTTACGAGTCGTTATCTACATCAAAATGATCGCAGTCACGTCACTGGCGTCGGGCACTGTCATTAATCGACTATTGTAACACAATAGTGACACGATAATGACAGCAGACTACCGCTCCGCAGACACACAAGAGTCCGTCCGCTCAGCTGTCGGCCATAGTGACGGTGGTGATGCCGCTGGCAGCAGCCACTGTCATTAATAGGCTATTGTAACACGACCGTTATACGATAATGACAGCAGACTACCGCTCCGCGGACACACAAGACGCTGTCAGCCACAGTGATAGTGGTGACGTCACTGGCGGCGGGCACTGTCATTAATCGACCATTGTAACACGACTGCGACACGATAATGACAGCAGACTTCCGCTCCGCAGACACACAAGACGCCGTCCGCTCAGCTGTCGGCCACAGTGACGGTGGTGATGCCGCTGGCAGCAGCCACTGTCATTAATCGACTATTGTAACACGACCGTTATACGATAATGACAGCAGACTACCGCTCCGCGGACACACAAGACGCTGTCAGCCACAGCGATGGTGGTGACGTCACTGGCGGCGGGCACTGTCATTAATCGACCACTGTAACACGACTGTGACACAACAATGACAGCAGACTACCGTTCCGCAGACACACACAAGACGCCGCCCGCCCAGCTGTCGGCCACAGTGACGGTGGTGACGTCGCTGGCAGCGGGCGCGGCGGCGGGCGCGCTGGCCAAGACCGTCATCGCGCCACTCGACCGCGCCAAAATCAACTTCCAGACCTCGTGAGTATACGACACTTTGTTCTTAGAAAAAAAAATGCTTTTTTATACACTCATTTGCGTAAAGAAGTATACGTAAATGCGAGTCGTATTCGAAAACTGATAATTAAGTAGGTCACTGCATAAATTGGATGGAGTTGACAATTTTGACACGAAAGACTGAACAGGGGTCTACGTTGGGCGTAGAAAGGATGGGCGAATGATTGATGAAAGAAATTTATAAGGCAAATGCAAACGGGAATGTGGGTATGGGAGGACCGGATGAATACACTTGGACTAAATAGTAGATATCCTCAACTCCGGGGGGTACAGTGGATAGGCCTGGCACTCTTGCTTGGTGATCCGTTTCGATGCGTTTTTACTCATTTCCGCTTAGAATAAAAAATTAAGGTCAAATGTACCCGTCAACTACGAGCGTGCGTATTTAGATGAACGTCGAGGAAGCTAGGAAAGTTCCTTCCTATCCAAGACTCAGGCTGAGTTTAGTCAGTAGGTCATACTAGGTAGGGATATGGTAAGCGGTGATGCTCCAGAAGGAGGCGCCGAGCGGGATCGGGAGATGGCCGATCCCGCTCGAAGAAGGCGGCCTCGGGCCAGATAGCCTGGCCTGAGGCGCCGCCACGGGTCGCCGGCGGGCGCGGCGCGGTTCGTGCCCGTGGAGGCGACCCGGGAGGGACCTCACCCCGGATGGCCGGGGGGTGACGTAGTAGGAGGTTGGAGGGGAGGAGGCGGCAAGATCACTCCTCCCCGAGAAGGGCTCCCCTAACGCACCCAGGGGTGCAAAGGCCAGGGGTCCTCAGAGGTGACACTCTATCCTGAGGGCCCCCTACAACGTCAGAGGATGGCCATCGCTGAGGTTTTTAGTCGGTAGGCCTCCCTCTTCTGGGGAGGAGAGTCCCACATAACCACCGGCTCTCCGCAGCCGGGGTATGCAATTCAATGCATTTTCCTCAGCGGAACAAAAAAAAAAAGAAAGGTAGGGATATGGTGTGGTCGTGGTAGCGTCCTCATGGCCCTGTCACGCCGCGGGCATCCGAGCTGTCGATTGAGCGCTCGCGGCAGGCGTCTGTGGAGTACCCCCTTCTGGGGAGGAGAGCCCCAATGCAATTCAATGCATATTCCTCAGTGATAAAAAAAAAGGTAGGGATATGGTGTTCGTTATAATCACTGTAGCACTTTCTGTAGCGGTGGTATGCTTAGAGAGGATTCTTAGCCTCTGATCCTGATAGAAAAAGAAGCTAGGAAATTATGCTTGGATCGAAGCAAATGGAAAAGTGTGATCTCTGCCCACCCCTCTGGAAAGAGGCGCGGGGAATAAACAAAGGTTGACACAAGCCAGGCGGTTGCAGACACACGCCGTACTCGGGGCGCGCGGCGCTGGCGTTCCTGGCGCGCACGCTGCGCGCGGAGGGCGCGCTGGCGCTGTGGCGCGGCAACAGCGCCACCATGGCGCGCATCGTGCCCTACGCCGCCGCGCAGTTCACCGCGCACGAGCAGTGGAAGCGCGCGCTCGGCGTCGACGACGCCGGCGCGGCCAGGTCAGTGGCTCAGCTCTTGTGTCGCTCGCAATAGCGGCGCGATTCGTAGTGCAAATATAAAGCACCATTTCAGCCAATAAACGCCCAGTGCTGGATACGGACCTCCACCAAAGATTTCCACATCGGTTTATCTGGCAGTGGAAGTATAATGTTTGATCGTATACAATGTACAGTGTGGTCCGAATTTCACTTTCAACAATTTCTTCAGAAACAGTTTATATTACTTGTTTATGTACAAGTTGACTCAGGGCGTAATATTTAGTGATGTGTACACAAGTTTGTGCACTTATAGAATTAGAATGAAATGATAATTAAAACTGATAAACGGCGCAGAGCCTGACGTTCATACAGTATCTGTGGCACAGGCAGCACCGCGGCCGGCAGCTGCTGGCCGGCTCGCTGGCCGGCGTCACGTCGCAGCGTGACGTACATATAGTATCTGTGGCACAGGCAGCACCGCGGCCGGCAGCTGCTGGCCGGCTCGCTGGCCGGCGTCACGTCGCAGCGTGACGTACATATAGTATCTGTGGCACAGGCAGCACCGCGGCCGGCAGCTGCTGGCCGGCTCGCTGGCCGGCGTCACGTCGCAGCGTGACGTACATATAGTATCTGTGGCACAGGCAGCACCGCGGCCGGCAGCTGCTGGCCGGCTCGCTGGCCGGCGTCACGTCGCAGCGTGACGTACATATAGTATCTGTGCACAGGCAGCACCGGGCCGGCAGCTGCTGGCCGCGCTCGCTGGCCGGCGTCACGTCGCAGCGTGACGTACATATAGTATCTGTGGCACAGGCAGCACCGCGCCGGCAGCTGCTGGCCGGCTCGCTGGCCGGCGTCACGTCGCAGCGTGACGTACATATAGTATCTGTGGCACAGGCAGCACCGCGGCCGGCAGCTGCTGGCCGGCTCGCTGGCCTCGGCACGTCACGTCGCAGCGTGACGTACATATAGTATCTGTGGCACAGGCAGCACCGCGGCCGGCAGCTGCTGGCCGGCTCGCTGGCCGGCGTCACGTCGCAGCGTGACGTACATATAGTATCTGTGGCACAGGCAGCACCGCGGCCGGCAGCTGCTGGCCGGCTCGCTGGCCGGCCGTCACGTCGCAGCGTGACGTACATATAGTATCTGTGGCACAGGCAGCACCGCGGCCGGCAGCTGCTGGCCGGCTCGCTGGCCGGCGTCACGTCGCAGCGTGACGTACATATAGTATCTGGTGGCACAGGCAGCACCGCGGCCGGCAGCTGCTGGCCGGCTCGCTGGCCGGCGTCACGTCGCAGCGTGACGTACATATAGTATCTGTGGCACAGGCAGCACCGCGGCCGGCAGCTGCTGGCCGGCTCGCTGGCCGGCGTCACGTCGCAGCGTGACGTACATATAGTATCTGTGGCACAGGCAGCACCGCGGCCGGCAGCTGCTGGCCGGCTCGCTGGCCGGCGTCACGTCGCAGCGTGACGTACATATAGTATCTGTGGCACAGGCAGCACCGCGGCCGGCAGCTGCTGGCCGCTCGCTGGCCGGCGTCACGTCGCAGCGTGACGTACATATAGTATCTGTGGCACAGGCAGCACCGCGGCCGGCAGCTGCTGGCCGGCTCGCTGGCCGGCGTCACGTCGAGCGTGACGTACATATAGTATCTGTGGCACAGGCAGCACCGCGGCCGGCAGCTGCTGGCCGGCTCGCTGGCCGGCGTCACGTCGCAGCGTGACGTACATATAGTATCTGTGGCACAGGCAGCACCGCGCCGCCGCAGCTGCTGCCGGCTCGCTGGCCGGCGTCACGTCGTAGCGTGACGTACATACAGTATCGTGGGCACAGGCAGCACCGCGGCCGGCAGCTGCTGGCCGGCTCGCTGGCCGGCGTCACGTCGCGCGCATCGCACGTGACGTACATATAGTATCTGTGGCCCACAGGCAGCACCGCGGCCGGCAGCTGCTGGCCGCGCTCGCTGGCCGGCGTCACGTCGTAGCGTGACTACATACAGTATCTGTGGCACAGGCAGCACCGCGGCCGGCAGCTGCTGGCCGGCTCGCTGGCCGGCGTCACGTCGCAGCGTGACGTACATATAGTATCTGTGGCACAGGCAGCACCGCGGCCGGCAGCTGCTGGCCGGCTCGCTGGCCGGCGTCACGTCGCAGCGTGACGTACATATAGTATCTGTGGCACAGGCAGCACGCGGCGGCAGCTGCTGGCCGGCTCGCTGGCCGGCGTCACGTCGCAGCGTTGAACGTACATATAGTATCTGTGGCAACAGGCAGCACCGCGGCCGGCAGCTGCTGGCCGGCTCGCTGGCCGGCGTCACGTCGTAGCGTGACGTACATACATATCTGTGGCACAGGCAGCACCGCGGCCGGCAGCTGCTGGCCGGCTCGCTGGCCGGCGTCACGTCGCAGCACCGGACGTACATATAGTATCTGTGGCACGGCAGCACCGCGGCCGGCAGCTGCTGGCCGCTCGCTGGCCGGCGTCACGTCGTAGCGTGACGTACTACAGTATCTTGGGCACAGGCAGCACCGCGGCCGGCAGCTGCTGGCCGGCTCGCTGCCGGCGTCACGTCGCAGCGATGACGACAGTTATAGTATTCTGTGGCACAGGCAGCACCCGGCCGGCACGCTGCTGGCCGGCTCGCTGGCCGGCGTCACGTCGCAGAGCCTGACGTACTATCGGGGACACTGGCGCCTTACCACCTCTAGAGCGTTAGTCGCTTGCACATTGCACGCTGCTACGGCTACAAGCTACGCCTTTCGTTCATTCAACTATTGTGCTCGCGCGGAAACATGCAAGTGAGATAGCGCTAAGCGAGCGAGATAGCAATAAGCGAGCGATATTAAAAAAAATATCTCTATGGAAACGGTATTTGGTTAAACGGGGACGCGGCGTTCTATGGCGACGTTACAAAAGACACCGACCATGTTTTTGTGTGCGGCGCTTTGATATGCCGCCACAAGTGTTTTGACAACATTTTCTCTAGATTGCAACTCTTAACTGACTCTTTGACCATTGTTACTAACTGAAATAATTGTTTATATAGTATTAAGCAATGTTCAGTTTGTTACAAAACACTGCAAATTTGATAGTTGCTATAAAATGCTGTACACGAGGTAATTACAAATTTACAGCGAGCTACTATTTTTTATACCCTTGTTATTAACAAATATCATTGTTTTTTAATTATAAACAATGTTCCGTATGTTGCGAACGTTGCAAAATTAATACACGTTACAAAATAATGAGAACAACCTAATTCTAAGTTTGCAGCGTGTTACAATTTTTTTGACAATGTTATTAACAAAAAAACACTTTTCACCCCTTTTCAACCCTTTCCGTACACCCCAGAGCGCTGCAAAATCACACGGTAAGGTATTTCACCTTCCTTAATGACCCCTCAACATTTTAGCGAGTTAGTAGGTAATTTCTTTCGGGTTTCAGGCTCTAATGACTGGCCTTATTGTCTTCTCGATGAATATATGTAATTAAAAAGTTAAGGATAAACAGGATAACTCCGTTTTTAAATGCATTATAAACATGTGAGTTTTCTACATTTACTTGTTGATGTTACGGTTAAGTAAAACATTTTAGTTCCAGCAGATATTCCACAAGTAAAAATAGTTTTTGCTAAATACCAATAACTATTTTGTTTTAGTTTAGCTTTGACTTTTATTGCTATTATATATTTACTGCTAATGACTTCTATGTGAATTAATATAATAGAAACAATAAGGAAAATATTAAAAACAAAAGAAAGTGAGTCTTAAAATGTATATTAATAATTCTGCAAACATTAACGTCTTTGATACGAGTATAATTAAACTTAATATTCTTACACTAGAGAAGCATTATTTAAGAACATCAAATACAGCAGCAATGCATGGCCGTAAATATTCAATTAGATAATTTAAACGATTAAACAAGAAAGAATGGAGAATAGCATGATTAAAAATATGGAAACAAACATGAAATAAATGGTTGGTTTCATCGTCTGCCTAGAATTATGATTAGTACCCTAAACTGTATCGTTAAATGACTGGGTATCTTAACAATGCCCAGACTTTAATTTGACCACACAGCAGTGTCTAGATCGAAAATGGAGGAAGATTCGTCGCCTTTTCTTATTTTATCTTAAGGGTGTGGAGTGGCTCCCAAGCAGAAGCCATCGCACTTCGACCTATTTGGGATCGCTTGTGCTCAACTTTTCCTACATTTTTTATGATATTGCATATATTATTTATTGATTACATTACTATCAGAAAATATAGTTAAATGTTAATATTAATATGTAACTAATAAATTGACCGATTTACAAAACTTTTAACCGACTTCAAAAAATGAGGTTTCTCAATTCAACCATATACCTACTTATGTTTATTTTTAAGTTAGTTCGCGCATAGATTCGTCGTTTATGAACCGAGTTTGAGGATACTTTTTTGATTCGTAGAGTATCTTCTAGAGGGGCTCCCATGAAAAATTATCGAAATTGATTTAAAAGTTTTCAAGAAAAACTGAAAAATAAAAAAAAGCTGTTTTTACATTTCATGCACATTTGATACTCGATTAGTCCGTCAATTGTAGATCGGTTTTGATTTATTTTTGTTTATAAAGTACACCCGAGAAGGTCCCATATAAATTTTAATAAATTCAAAAAAATAATAAATAAAATTTTTCGCAACAAAAATATATACCGACTAAACTATCGCCCTTCTCCCACAAAGGACTGGCATTCATTGCTGGCCCCAATTTCAAAATAAATTATTATACATATAAATATATGTATATTTGAAGTAATTAAAACATTATTTAAGACTTTACAGTTTAAGTTTGCATAGGTATAGTTTTGAAGTCGGTTTGTTTTTGTTGCGTAAAAAAAATACATTACATAATCAATAAAAGATTGATATTTTAAAATTTAAAATGATATATCACAGTTCAATATAGTCACATTAATACATAAGCATTAAACTTGAAGGCGACCTTCGGCATTGTTAAAATAACAAAATAAAATTAATATTCATATTTATTTTTACAAATAGAATTATTTACTAAAATATGAAATAATTTTAAACGTCATTATGCTTTGGGCCAATCAAAACAAAATACAATGGACTTCAACATCAGTTAGAATACTTTTGGCGATAAAACGCGGTTTGTATAGTCTTTATAGTAATTAAACTAATATTAATGTTGAGCAGAACTTTTTACTAAATTAAAACCTTTTTAAAGTAGATACAACGCGTGTCCACTGAAATACGTCATTAATTGTTGTGTTACATAATCATATTAATATTTTTGTGTTTGTTGGCTTTAAATCTTATTTAAAATACAAGATAAATTAATATATTAGAAAAAATGCAAACAAATGTTTGACTCGGCCGGGACTCGAACCCGCATTATGAATAGTGTATTTTGGTCTACTTTGGCTTGACAAAGTAAAAAAAAGTTGAAAAGTGACAAATGCTGTTTAAATTTTCGATTGGGGCGGCAGTGGCGGTGGCAGAATAGTTAAGACGTCAACATTGAAGAAGCTATAAAATTTTATTTGCATTAGAAAATACATATTTATTTTCAATTTAATATTTCGTCAATGCCCCATTGGCAGCTATGACAGCGTCGCACCTAGCTCGCATCGAGCGCACAAGGACTTCACACAAGTCTGAGCCTCGGAGTGAATCCCAAACTCGGTTGCAATGTGCAATTAAATTATCTCTGGACCTTTCATTTTGTGTGTCCCACCGCTGAACCATCAATCCCCAAAGATTTTCAATAGGGTTTAGAACTGGAGATCGGGAGGGCCATCGCACCGTTCGAATGTCCGGCTGAGCTTCAAGCCGCCCTTGCACCACACGCGCGGTATGAATAGGGCAGTTATCATGAATAAATATAAATTCCGGAACTTCTGTCCCCGGATACACCACACGCACAGTAGGGACCATGTCTCCTGGAGAAGCTCGAGGTTAGAGTCGAGTTGTTCGTGAATGAATGCTTCAATTGCACTCCACTTCGCAATTATATCTCCTTCACTCATTGATTCTGGTCCCAACTAGTTCAGTAGTTCATTTATTTATTTATTATTAGGACACCAGCAGTGCATGCATTAACACATATTATTAAAAAAATACAGAGTTGGTATAAATAATTTCATTTACTTCATTAGTTCATAAAACACTTCTTTCACTGAAGGAGAGTAAAGCGAACGGATAGATTACAAACATAGCGTGCGAGAGCGAGACAGTTGATTGGCTTGGCATCCTGTGGGTCAATTCCACTAACAAAATGAACCGAACTATGCCGCTTATCCAATCCGAACGCTAGAATATCACGTCATCTAACAATCTATGCAATTCTATTGGTTAAAAGTAATGGTTCAGCTGTGATTTGTTTGTGGAATACAGGAACTAGAATCACCGGCCGGTCGGAGTCTACCTGCACACAATTTCATGTCTTATAGCGCAAACATTATGTTTAGTTTTACTTGAATAATTAGTTGAAGGAATATGTGTCATACATGTGTTTAGTTATGCAGTCAAATTGACATAACGTCTCATACCTACTTAAAAGAACTACGATACAGATGAACTAATTGAACTATACGAATGAAGTGACGGTAAATGAACTAAGCGATAAGGTGACTCAAATGGACCACTGAAGTACTGAGCCATGTGAACAAGAAGAACTAAATTAACTAAATGATTGATATACTTCATCTAGTCCAGTTGAAGTAGGTATATCATTCTTTACACTTCAGTGAACTATTTTGCGCACCTCTACTCGAGGTAGGACTGACCAGTAGCCCTCCCGGATATTTCGACCAGCTCTCCGGGTCCAGCGGCACTCATCCATCCCCACATATTTGCACAGATTCTGCCCGAATTATTGTTTGGGTTCACATTACGAGGCTCAAAACGTGTATTGTCTAAGCGCCATAAATGCCGACGACCTATTTGGTTAGATTTAAAACTTTTTTCATCGGCAAATATAGCACGTGAAAAATTGAAATCCCTATACTCTCGAGCGAACCGGGTTCTCGCTATCTTATTTTCTTCGCTTAGAATAATTTTTCTAGCAGGTTTTCTGTGATGTAGCCCAGCGCGATGAAGTGCTCTCCTTACAGTCCTCAAGCTGCAGTCAAATTGCTGGGCGAAGACACTTGTGGGCGTGAATGGCTCCACTGCATATGTGTTGAGTTGACCATTCTTGAGCTTGTTGAGCATTAATTTTTTTTTTTTTATTTAAATATAAAATATATTCTAAAATACATTTGATGTTTGCCATGCATTATAAACCATATTTGTTGAATTAAATATGGATGTGCCGAGCGTGGTCGATCGTTAAAATCACCCTCCTCTTCGATTCGACGAACCCAAAGACGAACTGATCGTCTCTGAAAAACAAAAAAATCTGTTTAAATACCTAGGTTTTAGTAATACTTAAACTTATTAATTTAACTTATAAAATAGGTATAGGTCTTTGTAATAGAATCAATAAAATCATATTAAAGTTACCTATCTTTTAAAACTCCAACTTAAAAATCGAATCGCCTATGTCAAAGGAGCGCATCATTTTCCTTGAATTGCATATTATAACGCCCCGCAATTATAGAATGAATTAAATTCTTAAGACGTAGTGGTAAGAGTGAAGTTTACTTGCACATTTGAACGGTATGACACGTGCCGAAAGCGGCAAGCGGCGTCTTTTAATAATAAGATCAATGAGAACCGCCCGCGGTAATTTTTAAAGAATTAGCAGTGTTATATTTAATTTAAGTATTAAGAGTAAGGAAGTCTGTGCTTAATAAAATAACATTCTACTCATAAATACAACACTATTATTTTGGGACCGACTATTAACTGGACAAAAAATCCATACATATTGACTGCGTAGATATTGACTATTTGTATATGAAACGGTTTCAATTTCAAAACGCCACCTGACCGCTAAGTACTAATAGCTAGCTACTCGTAGAAGTATATCTATACGTTAAATAAAAAAAATAATTACCTACATCTTTATAAGATTTACTTTTAAAAATTTTAAACATTTAAATAAAACTTACCGAGAAACCAAGTTCTTGCGAAATTTGCGTAATATTCCTGCCGAGTTCATGAAGAGCAACTATTCTTGCTCTTTCTTCAACAGAAAGATTTCGTAAGGCCATGGTCCTTGAGCAGAGGTCGTAGCGAGCACAGAAACTAACAGCAGCGAAGACGTGAACAATTCACGAAGGCGTAAAGCAGACTGATACCTATACCTACCAAAAGAGATTTCAAAATCGTTTGTTTGAAATCTCTTTTGGTATAATGAATGGTCGTAGTAAATCGTAGTAAAATACGTAACCAATCAGGGATAGCTACGCATCGCGTAGTCGTGCCCGGTGCGAGCCGCTTGCATACGAATATTTCTAAAAAGTGGTAAGGCGCGAGAGACCCCGATAGTACATATAGTATCTGTGGCACAGGCAGCACCGCGGCCGGCAGCTGCTGGCCGGCTCGCTGGCCGGCGTCACGTCGCAGCGTGACGTACATATAGTATCTGTGGCACAGGCAGCACCGCGGCCGGCAGCTGCTGGCCGGCTCGCTGGCCGGCGTCACGTCGCAGCGTGACGTACATATAGTATCTGTGGCACAGGCAGCACCGCGGCCGGCAGCTGCTGGCCGGCTCGCTGGCCGGCGTCACGTCGCAGCGTGACGTACATATAGTATCTGTGGCACAGGCAGCACCGCGGCCGGCAGCTGCTGGCCGGCTCGCTGGCCGGCGTCACGTCGCAGCGTGACGTACATATAGTATCTGTGGCACAGGCAGCACCGCGGCCGGCAGCTGCTGGCCGGCTCGCTGGCCGGCGTCACGTCGCAGCGTGACGTACATATAGTATCTGTGGCACAGGCAGCACCGCGGCCGGCAGCTGCTGGCCGGCTCGCTGGCCGGCGTCACGTCGCAGCGTGACGTACATATAGTATCTGTGGCACAGGCAGCACCGCGGCCGGCAGCTGCTGGCCGGCTCGCTGGCCGGCGTCACGTCGCAGCGTGACGTACATATAGTATCTGTGGCACAGGCAGCACCGCGGCCGGCAGCTGCTGGCCGGCTCGCTGGCCGGCGTCACGTCGCAGCGTGACGTACATATAGTATCTGTGGCACAGGCAGCACCGCGGCCGGCAGCTGCTGGCCGGCTCGCTGGCCGGCGTCACGTCGCAGCGTGACGTACATATAGTATCTGTGGCACAGGCAGCACCGCGGCCGGCAGCTGCTGGCCGGCTCGCTGGCCGGCGTCACGTCGCAGCGTGACGTACATATAGTATCTGTGGCACAGGCAGCACCGCGGCCGGCAGCTGCTGGCCGGCTCGCTGGCCGGCGTCACGTCGCAGCGTGACGTACATATAGTATCTGTGGCACAGGCAGCACCGCGGCCGGCAGCTGCTGGCCGGCTCGCTGGCCGGCGTCACGTCGCAGAGCCTGACGTACATATAGTATCTGTGGCACAGGCAGCACCGCGGCCGGCAGCTGCTGGCCGGCTCGCTGGCCGGCGTCACGTCGCAGCGTGACGTACATATAGTATCTGTGGCACAGGCAGCACCGCGGCCGGCAGCTGCTGGCCGGCTCGCTGGCCGGCGTCACGTCGCAGCGTGACGTACATATAGTATCTGTGGCACAGGCAGCACCGCGGCCGGCAGCTGCTGGCCGGCTCGCTGGCCGGCGTCACGTCGCAGCGTGACGTACATATAGTATCTGTGGCACAGGCAGCACCGCGGCCGGCAGCTGCTGGCCGGCTCGCTGGCCGGCGTCACGTCGCAGCGTGACGTACATATAGTATCTGTGGCACAGGCAGCACCGCGGCCGGCAGCTGCTGGCCGGCTCGCTGGCCGGCGTCACGTCGCAGAGCCTGACGTACCCGCTGGACGTGGCGCGGGCGCGCATGGCCGTCACGGTGGCCGCGGAGTACCGCTCGCTGCGGGACGTGTTCGCGAAAGTCACCAAAGAGGAGGGAATACGAGCTTTGTACAGGTAAATAATTGTCTATGATTTTTATCGTTTTTTAATCTACGAATTTCATTGCTCAAGTTTTAAATAAAGTTACAAATTTTTGTTCTTGGTAATTTAAAATGGTGCCGATAATGAAGTTCGTTTATTTGTGGTCGTAAATACGAATTTAATGGCCAAGTTACCGCGCATATTTGAGAAAAGTAAAATTAGTATTATTTTGTAAATGCAGTGCTAATTAATATTACAGGGGTTACCCCGCCACGGTGTTGGGGGTGATCCCCTACGCGGGGGTGTCCTTCTTCACGTATGATACGCTCAAGCAACTGTATTATGGTGAGTAACAAATGTGGCACAAGTACTATCGCGCATATATCCGCCTACCCCCATTTCATTCACCTTCCTTAGCACTCAAAAATTAAATAAGTTTATATATAAGTTCACGTGCGATGTTTAATAGGTTTCAACAATGGTTCCAATAGTACCACAATGATTCCATCTAGTGAAGTGGTTTGGCAGCTCCATAGGCTTCGCAATAAATAGTAATAAAGTAAATATATATTTTTTTATTTTAACATTCAATAGTACCTATTAAGTGCCAATGGATTTGGACCGCATTTTTGTTAATAACTGGTAATAAAGAAATACCGTAAATATACATATATTTGAAGTTCAGTAATACCTATTTAATGTCCATGGACAATAATAATAATTATTATATGAAACTAGCGGACCCGACAGACTTTGTCCTGTCAAAAAGATTTGTACAGTGGCAGTTTTTTGTTCCTAATTATTTTATAGATAATATTCGCATAGCCAACCAAATTGCAAAAAAAGTCTAAATGACCTATTACATTTTGTGGCTATTCAATTTTTGAACGTGACATTAAATCCTCCAACGATGTATTCTGTGCTCCAACGCACACACGCTCACTGTTTTGATAGATATGATTGAATTTCAACTTTATGTAGCGTTGATAAAGCGCAAATTGACTGTTTGATGTAAGGAACACACCCACCAAATTTTTGATTTTGATGGTAGGGGAAAAAATTGGACAATTCAAAAGAGCTTTCTATAAGTCATATTTGAATAAATTAATTTTGATTCTACTAGAAAAATATGGGGGGTCTCGTCACGCGCTGACCAACATGTTGTTCGGTGGGGCCGCCGGGGCACTGGCACAGACCGCGTCGTACCCGCTGGACATTGTCCGCCGTCGTATGCAGACGGCGCGGCCAGTGCGCGGCCGCTACCCGTGCGGCACCATGCGGGCCACCGCGCGCCACGTGCTGCGGTGAGTACTGCCGCTACCCGTGCGGCACCATGCGGGCCACCGCGCGCCACGTGCTGCGGTGAGTACTGCCGCTACCCGTGCGGCACCATGCGGGCCACCGCGCGCCACGTGCTGCGGTGAGTACTGCCGCTACCCGTGCGGCACCATGCGGGCCACCGCGCGCCACGTGCTGCGGTGAGTACTGCCGCTACCCGTGCGGCACCATGCGGGCCACCGCGCGCCACGTGCTGCGGTGAGTACTGCCGCTACCCGTGCGGCACCATGCGGGCCACCGCGCGCCACGTGCTGCGGTGAGTACTGCCGCTACCCGTGCGGCACCATGCGGGCCACCGCGCGCCACGTGCTGCGGTGAGTACTGCCGCTACCCGTGCGGCACCATGCGGGCCACCGCGCGCCACGTGCTGCGGTGAGTACTGCCGCTACCCGTGCGGCACCATGCACCATGCGGGCCACGCGCGCCACGTGCTGCGGTGAGTACTGCCGCTACCCGTGCGGCACCATGCGGGCCACCGCGCGCCACGTGCTGCGGTGAGTACTGCCGCTACCCGTGCGGCACCATGCGGGCCACCGCGCGCCACGTGCTGCGGTGAGTACTGCCGCTACCCGTGCGGCACCATGCACCATGCGGCCACCGCGCGCCACGTGCTGCGGTGAGTACTGCCGCTACCCGTGCGGCACCATGCGGGCCACCGCGCGCCACGTGCTGCGGTGAGTACTGCCGCTACCCGTGCGGCACCATGCACCATGCGGGCCACCGCGCGCCACGTGCTGCGGTGAGTACTGCCGCTACCCGTGCGGCACCATGCGGGCCACCGCGCGCCACGTGCTGCGGTGAGTACTGCCGCTACCCGTGCGGCACCATGCGGGCCACCGCGCGCCACGTGCTGCGGTGAGTACTGCCGCTACCCGTGCGGCACCATGCACCATGCGGGCCACCGCGCGCCACGTGCTGCGGTGAGTACTGCCGCTACCCGTGCGGCACCATGCACCATGCGGGCCACCGCGCGCCACGTGCTGCGGTGAGTACTGCCGCTACCCGTGCGGCACCATGCACCATGCGGCCACCGCGCGCCACGTGCTGCGGTGAGTACTGCCGCTACCCGTGCGGCACCATGCGGGCCACCGCGCGCCACGTGCTGCGGTGAGTACTGCCGCTACCCGTGCGGCACCATGCACCATGCGGGCCACCGCGCGCCACGTGCTGCGGTGAGTACTGCCGCTACCCGTGCGGCACCATGCGGGCCACCGCGCGCCACGTGCTGCGGTGAGTACTGCCGCTACCCGTGCGGCACCATGCGGGCCACCGCGCGCCACGTGCTGCGGTGAGTACTGCCGCTACCCGTGCGGCACCATGCACCATGCGGGCCACCGCGCGCCACGTGCTGCGGTGAGTACTGCCGCTACCCGTGCGGCACCATGCACCATGCGGGCCACCGCGCGCCACGTGCTGCGGTGAGTACTGCCGCTACCCGTGCGGCACCATGCACCATGCGGGCCACCGCGCGCCACGTGCTGCGGTGAGTACTGCCGCTACCCGTGCGGCACCATGCGGGCCACCGCGCGCCACGTGCTGCGGTGAGTACTGCCGCTACCCGTGCGGCACCATGCGGGCCACCGCGCGCCACGTGCTGCGGTGAGTACTGCCGCTACCCGTGCGGCACCATGCACCATGCGGGCCACCGCGCGCCACGTGCTGCGGTGAGTACTGCCGCTACCCGTGCGGCACCATGCACCATGCGGGCCACCGCGCGCCACGTGCTGCGGTGAGTACTGCCGCTACCCGTGCGGCACCATGCGGGCCACCGCGCGCCACGTGCTGCGGTGAGTACTGCCGCTACCCGTGCGGCACCATGCGGGCCACCGCGCGCCACGTGCTGCGTGAGTACTGCCGCTACCCGTGCGGCACCATGCGGGCCACCGCGCGCCACGTGCTGCGGTGAGTACTGCGCTACCCGTGCGGCGGCACCATGCACCATGCGGGCCACCGCGCGCCACGTGCTGCGGTGAGTACTGCCGCTACCCGTGCGGCACCATGCGGGCCACCGCGCGCCACGTGCTGCGGTGAGTACTGCCGCTACCCGTGCGGCACCATGCGGGCCACCGCGCGCCACGTGCTGCGGTGAGTACTGCCGCTACCCGTGCGGCACCATGCGGGCCACCGCGCGCCACGTGCTGCGGTGAGTACTGCCGCTACCCGTGCGGCACCATGCGGGCCACCGCGCGCCACGTGCTGCGGTGAGTACTGCCGCTACCCGTGCGGCACCATGCGGGCCACCGCGCGCCACGTGCTGCGGTGAGTACTGCCGCTACCCGTGCGGCACCATGCACCATGCGGGCCACCGCGCGCCACGTGCTGCGGTGAGTACTGCCGCTACCCGTGCGGCACCATGCGGGCCACCGCGCGCCACGTGCTGCGGTGAGTACTGCCGCTACCCGTGCGGCACCATGCACCATGCGGGCCACCGCGCGCCACGTGCTGCGGTGAGTACTGCCGCTACCCGTGCGGCACCATGCACCATGCGGGCCACCGCGCGCCACGTGCTGCGGTGAGTACTGCCGCTACCCGTGCGGCACCATGCGGGCCACCGCGCGCCACGTGCTGCGGTGAGTACTGCCGCTACCCGTGCGGCACCATGCACCATGCGGGCCACCGCGCGCCACGTGCTGCGGTGAGTACTGCCGCTACCCGTGCGGCACCATGCACCATGCGGGCCACCGCGCGCCACGTGCTGCGGTGAGTACTGCCGCTACCCGTGCGGCACCATGCGGGCCACCGCGCGCCACGTGCTGCGGTGAGTACTGCCGCTACCCGTGCGGCACCATGCGGGCCACCGCGCGCCACGTGCTGCGGTGAGTACTGCCGCTACCCGTGCGGCACCATGCGGGCCACCGCGCGCCACGTGCTGCGGTGAGTACTGCCGCTACCCGTGCGGCACCATGCGGGCCACCGCGCGCCACGTGCTGCGGTGAGTACTGCCGCTACCCGTGCGGCACCATGCGGGCCACCGCGCGCCACGTGCTGCGGTGAGTACTGCCGCTACCCGTGCGGCACCATGCACCATGCGGGCCACCGCGCGCCACGTGCTGCGGTGAGTACTGCCGCTACCCGTGCGGCACCATGCGGGCCACCGCGCGCCACGTGCTGCGGTGAGTACTGCCGCTACCCGTGCGGCACCATGCGGGCCACCGCGCGCCACGTGCTGCGGTGAGTACTGCCGCTACCCGTGCGGCACCATGCACCATGCGGGCCACCGCGCGCCACGTGCTGCGGTGAGTACTGCCGCTACCCGTGCGGCACCATGCACCATGCGGGCCACCGCGCGCCACGTGCTGCGGTGAGTACTGCCGCTACCCGTGCGGCACCATGCACCATGCGGGCCACCGCGCGCCACGTGCTGCGGTGAGTACTGCCGCTACCCGTGCGGCACCATGCACCATGCGGGCCACCGCGCGCCACGTGCTGCGGTGAGTACTGCCGCTACCCGTGCGGCACCATGCACCATGCGGGCCACCGCGCGCCACGTGCTGCGGTGAGTACTGCCGCTACCCGTGCGGCACCATGCGGGCCACCGCGCGCCACGTGCTGCGGTGAGTACTGCCGCTACCCGTGCGGCACCATGCACCATGCGGGCCACCGCGCGCCACGTGCTGCGGTGAGTACTGCCGCTACCCGTGCGGCACCATGCACCATGCGGGCCACCGCGCGCCACGTGCTGCGGTGAGTACTGCCGCTACCCGTGCGGCACCATGCGGGCCACCGCGCGCCACGTGCTGCGGTGAGTACTGCCGCTACCCGTGCGGCACCATGCGGGCCACCGCGCGCCACGTGCTGCGGTGAGTACTGCCGCTACCCGTGCGGCACCATGCACCATGCGGGCCACCGCGCGCCACGTGCTGCGGTGAGTACTGCCGCTACCCGTGCGGCACCATGCACCATGCGGGCCACCGCGCGCCACGTGCTGCGGTGAGTACTGCCGCTACCCGTGCGGCACCATGCGGGCCACCGCGCGCCACGTGCTGCGGTGAGTACTGCCGCTACCCGTGCGGCACCATGCGGGCCACCGCGCGCCACGTGCTGCGGTGAGTACTGCCGCTACCCGTGCGGCACCATGCGGGCCACCGCGCGCCACGTGCTGCGGTGAGTACTGCCGCTACCCGTGCGGCACCATGCACCATGCGGGCCACCGCGCGCCACGTGCTGCGGTGAGTACTGCCGCTACCCGTGCGGCACCATGCGGGCCACCGCGCGCCACGTGCTGCGGTGAGTACTGCCGCTACCCGTGCGGCACCATGCACCATGCGGGCCACCGCGCGCCACGTGCTGCGGTGAGTACTGCCGCTACCCGTGCGGCACCATGCACCATGCGGGCCACCGCGCGCCACGTGCTGCGGTGAGTACTGCCGCTACCCGTGCGGCACCATGCGGGCCACCGCGCGCCACGTGCTGCGGTGAGTACTGCCGCTACCCGTGCGGCACCATGCGGGCCACCGCGCGCCACGTGCTGCGGTGAGTACTGCCGCTACCCGTGCGGCACCATGCGGGCCACCGCGCGCCACGTGCTGCGGTGAGTACTGCCGCTACCCGTGCGGCACCATGCGGGCCACCGCGCGCCACGTGCTGCGGTGAGTACTGCCGCTACCCGTGCGGCACCATGCGGGCCACCGCGCGCCACGTGCTGCGGTGAGTACTGCCGCTACCCGTGCGGCACCATGCACCATGCGGGCCACCGCGCGCCACGTGCTGCGGTGAGTACTGCCGCTACCCGTGCGGCACCATGCGGGCCACCGCGCGCCACGTGCTGCGGTGAGTACTGCCGCTACCCGTGCGGCACCATGCACCATGCGGGCCACCGCGCGCCACGTGCTGCGGTGAGTACTGCCGCTACCCGTGCGGCACCATGCACCATGCGGGCCACCGCGCGCCACGTGCTGCGGTGAGTACTGCCGCTACCCGTGCGGCACCATGCACCATGCGGGCCACCGCGCGCCACGTGCTGCGGTGAGTACTGCCGCTACCCGTGCGGCACCATGCGGGCCACCGCGCGCCACGTGCTGCGGTGAGTACTGCCGCTACCCGTGCGGCACCATGCACCATGCGGGCCACCGCGCGCCACGTGCTGCGGTGAGTACTGCCGCTACCCGTGCGGCACCATGCGGGCCACCGCGCGCCACGTGCTGCGGTGAGTACTGCCGCTACCCGTGCGGCACCATGCACCATGCGGGCCACCGCGCGCCACGTGCTGCGGTGAGTACTGCCGCTACCCGTGCGGCACCATGCACCATGCGGGCCACCGCGCGCCACGTGCTGCGGTGAGTACTGCCGCTACCCGTGCGGCACCATGCGGGCCACCGCGCGCCACGTGCTGCGGTGAGTACTGCCGCTACCCGTGCGGCACCATGCGGGCCACGCGCGCCACGTGCTGCGGTGAGTACTGCCGCTACCCGTGCGGCACCATGCGGGCCACCGCGCGCCACGTGCTGCGGTGAGTACTGCCGCTACCCGTGCGGCACCATGCGGGCCACGCGCGCCACGTGCTGCGGTGAGTACTGCCGCTACCCGTGCGGCACCATGCACCATGCGGGCCACCGCGCGCCACGTGCTGCGGTGAGTACTGCCGCTACCCGTGCGGCACCATGCGGGCCACCGCGCGCCACGTGCTGCGGTGAGTACTGCCGCTACCCGTGCGGCACCATGCACCATGCGGGCCACCGCGCGCCACGTGCTGCGGTGAGTACTGCCGCTACCCGTGCGGCACCATGCACCATGCGGGCCACCGCGCGCCACGTGCTGCGGTGAGTACTGCCGCTACCCGTGCGGCACCATGCGGGCCACCGCGCGCCACGTGCTGCGGTGAGTACTGCCGCTACCCGTGCGGCACCATGCACCATGCGGGCCACCGCGCGCCACGTGCTGCGGTGAGTACTGCCGCTACCCGTGCGGCACCATGCGGGCCACCGCGCGCCACGTGCTGCGGTGAGTACTGCCGCTACCCGTGCGGCACCATGCGGGCCACCGCGCGCCACGTGCTGCGGTGAGTACTGCCGCTACCCGTGCGGCACCATGCACCATGCGGGCCACCGCGCGCCACGTGCTGCGGTGAGTACTGCCGCTACCCGTGCGGCACCATGCGGGCCACCGCGCGCCACGTGCTGCGGTGAGTACTGCCGCTACCCGTGCGGCACCATGCGGGCCACCGCGCGCCACGTGCTGCGGTGAGTACTGCCGCTACCCGTGCGGCACCATGCACCATGCGGGCCACCGCGCGCCACGTGCTGCGGTGAGTACTGCCGCTACCCGTGCGGCACCATGCACCATGCGGGCCACCGCGCGCCACGTGCTGCGGTGAGTACTGCCGCTACCCGTGCGGCACCATGCACCATGCGGGCCACCGCGCGCCACGTGCTGCGGTGAGTACTGCCGCTACCCGTGCGGCACCATGCACCATGCGGGCCACCGCGCGCCACGTGCTGCGGTGAGTACTGCCGCTACCCGTGCGGCACCATGCGGGCCACCGCGCGCCACGTGCTGCGGTGAGTACTGCCGCTACCCGTGCGGCACCATGCACCATGCGGGCCACCGCGCGCCACGTGCTGCGGTGAGTACTGCCGCTACCCGTGCGGCACCATGCACCATGCGGGCCACCGCGCGCCACGTGCTGCGGTGAGTACTGCCGCTACCCGTGCGGCACCATGCGGGCCACCGCGCGCCACGTGCTGCGGTGAGTACTGCCGCTACCCGTGCGGCACCATGCACCATGCGGGCCACCGCGCGCCACGTGCTGCGGTGAGTACTGCCGCTACCCGTGCGGCACCATGCGGGCCACCGCGCGCCACGTGCTGCGGTGAGTACTGCCGCTACCCGTGCGGCACCATGCACCATGCGGGCCACCGCGCGCCACGTGCTGCGGTGAGTACTGCCGCTACCCGTGCGGCACCATGCACCATGCGGGCCACCGCGCGCCACTGCTGCTGCGGTGAGTACTGCCGCTACCCGTGCGGCACCATGCACCATGCGGGCCACCGCGCGCCACGTGCTGCGGTGAGTACTGCCGCTACCCGTGCGGCACCATGCACCATGCGGGCCACCGCGCGCCACGTGCTGCGGTGAGTACTGCCGCTACCCGTGCGGCACCATGCGGGCCACCGCGCGCCACGTGCTGCGGTGAGTACTGCCGCTACCCGTGCGGCACCATGCACCATGCGGGCCACCGCGCGCCACGTGCTGCGGTGAGTACTGCCGCTACCCGTGCGGCACCATGCGGGCCACCGCGCGCCACGTGCTGCGGTGAGTACTGCCGCTACCCGTGCGGCACCATGCACCATGCGGGCCACCGCGCGCCACGTGCTGCGGTGAGTACTGCCGCTACCCGTGCGGCACCATGCGGGCCACCGCGCGCCACGTGCTGCGGTGAGTACTGCCGCTACCCGTGCGGCACCATGCACCATGCGGGCCACCGCGCGCCACGTGCTGCGGTGAGTACTGCCGCTACCCGTGCGGCACCATGCACCATGCGGGCCACCGCGCGCCACGTGCTGCGGTGAGTACTGCCGCTACCCGTGCGGCACCATGCGGGCCACCGCGCGCCACGTGCTGCGGTGAGTACTGCCGCTACCCGTGCGGCACCATGCACCATGCGGGCCACCGCGCGCCACGTGCTGCGGTGAGTACTGCCGCTACCCGTGCGGCACCATGCGGGCCACCGCGCGCCACGTGCTGCGGTGAGTACTGCCGCTACCCGTGCGGCACCATGCGGGCCACCGCGCGCCACGTGCTGCGGTGAGTACTGCCGCTACCCGTGCGGCACCATGCGGGCCACCGCGCGCCACGTGCTGCGGTGAGTACTGCCGCTACCCGTGCGGCACCATGCGGGCCACCGCGCGCCACGTGCTGCGGTGAGTACTGCCGCTACCCGTGCGGCACCATGCACCATGCGGGCCACCGCGCGCCACGTGCTGCGGTGAGTACTGCCGCTACCCGTGCGGCACCATGCACCATGCGGGCCACCGCGCGCCACGTGCTGCGGTGAGTACTGCCGCTACCCGTGCGGCACCATGCACCATGCGGGCCACCGCGCGCCACGTGCTGCGGTGAGTACTGCCGCTACCCGTGCGGCACCATGCGGGCCACCGCGCGCCACGTGCTGCGGTGAGTACTGCCGCTACCCGTGCGGCACCATGCACCATGCGGGCCACCGCCATAATCCATTAAAATTAAAATCCATTCAGTAGTTTTTACGTGAAACAGCAACAAACATACACCCATACTTACAAACGTTGATATTCCATTTTTATACTTTGACTTTGCTAATATGGTCAGATAATAAAAAAACTTCTCTCTTAAAGGACGGAGGGCTGGCGCGGGTTCTTCAAAGGGCTCAGTATGAACTGGGTGAAGGGTCCCATAGCTGTGGGGATATCGTTCGCGACCTACGACGCTATTAAGACGACTCTACGAGACTTAGCTTTAGCATTTAATAGCTAGCGAATTGTTCAATATAACCAGAGGTCGGAATTAAGTAGAGATATTTGTCTACTTGTATCGAAGCGTTGATATAATGTGAACCTTCCCGGGATTTCTAATGGACGATCCCGTGTGCCCAACAATATTACAAATAAATAAATAATAATAAAAACCTCAGACATAGATAGACAAATAAAATAAAGATGATACAATTTTTATTAGTTTACACAATACAAATTATTAGTAGTCTTAAGTAAATTCTCATACGCATATTTCGCCTTTATTATAAATACGAGCGAATACTTTTCCAGCCTAGACTCGTGAGGTTATTCAGACGGCCCATCAGAATCATTCTCCTCGTCCGATTCATTACCAGTAAGATTTGAAGTGTTCGCTTCCGACATTACTTTTGCAACTTCGGACATCCGATGGCATAGATGTGAGTTTGGCAAAGTTGCCCGTGCGGTAGTTTAAATAGGCTTGTATCCACTATGAACAAATCTGATGCATTAGGTTGCATAACTATTAAGATGATCATTTAATTATGAAAAAACAAAGTTTTATAAAATAATAACTTTTGATTATTTATATTTTTTATAAAATAATTTGCACAAAATAAGCCATAAGTCACGTGACAGCAAACACCAACTAAAAAGTGTTACGTCACGCCGTGCGACACGTCAAAGTCAAAATGTCATTCCCAAGTGTCTTGTGGAAGTGCGAAAAAGAATGGGCATCATTCCTTCTCGCGAGTGTCAGCCACTTTTTACGTATCTGCTGATTGTTTGGCACGTATGTAAATAATTTTTTTGGTGTTTTTATACTTGTGCTTGTACACTGGGGCACTATGCAGTACTTGTAATACGATGAATCCATTTTTTATTAAAATAACTTCACAATACCGAATATTCCGATACTAAAACAGCTGTGTTTTGCACGGCGTGACGTCATTCAAGACGCCATGACAGTCATGAGCGTTTTTGATGACTAATGTCAAATATTTAATTAAATGCAAAATTATTCTTATAAATAAGCATTTTTTTTTTCAAAATAAAAATTATTTTGTATAGAATAGGCATCAAGGTATATTAGTATCTAACTACTGAAATTAGGCAACAAGCCTACTGTGTAAAATAAAATAACTGTATTTAAAACATCACGGGGTTCTTTCTGCTCTATAAAATTACAGGCCTCCAAGTCGTCCTACTTTTCCTACTTTCCTACTTTTTAGTAGGAAAGTAGGAAAAGTCCTACTTTTTACACATTTGTCCTATTTCCCTACTTTTCTCTAAAAATTGAGTTGAATTTGCGATAATTTATTACACTTATTATTAATTTTTACATAATTATGTCAATTTTCCCAATGAGAAGTTGTTTTTTTTTCCTAAAAATTGACTGACTAAGATCCTTTTCTTTTTATGGGAATAAAATAATTGATTAATGGCCGTTTTCACCAACCTTGTCTTAGCTTAGGTGACTCCTAAGTGACATGCTGTCACTTTTTATATTAACTGAAAAAAAGTGAGACAGCATGTCTCTTAGGAGTCACCTAAGCTAAGACAAGGTTGGTGAAAACGGCCATAAATGGTATTAATGTAACCTTCTGTATGCAATAAAGTATTATAATAAAATAATAATAATGGGCTCTGCTCCGCTGCCGGCGGCACACAGGTTTAAGTTTTTTATAATATTTATGTTTTATATCTATATGTATTGTAAAAAATTTAAATTTAATATTGTACTTTAAATAAATGAATAATAATAAATGATTTTTATCAATTTATAAGTTCCAATAGTATTATATCTAATCAACCGTGAAAACAATTTTTTCAAAGACATGGCAATACATTGTGATACAAAAAAAAATAGTGATTATTATCAGTGCTTACTATTTTGACATGTCTCTTAGATTTCCCAATGAATTAAACTGAGGGGAAATCCATGCTCCTGCCTGCTTTAACCCAGGTTGTGGCAGCATTTTCTTTCCATGTTCAGGATATATTAATAGTTTACCCAAAATTTATATTAGGCCTACTAATTCATGCGTTTTTGAGATCTTCAATTGATGTTCACATTGTTAGGAAATAGTTGCAGACATGTTCTAATTTAGATAATTATTAGTCTTAAGTGATAGAAAATGTCTACAATAATTTCCTAATCAATTCATGTTTTTCAGATTTTTTTTCTGTACTTAGGTAATTGGTGATAGTTGAATGTTTTTGAAGAAACGTAATTTTTTATGTAGAGTGTAGTGCAGTGAACATGCCTAACAAAACATCATTTAAAGATGAATGGTTAAAGAAGAAGGACTCAAACGGCCAAATTATTGAACAGTAAAACGATCAAGATATGAAGTATTTTGTCGTTTATGTAAGAAGGTTGTGAGATGTGATAACCGTGGGCTGAGTCAGTTGCTAACTCACTCAGAAACTAAAGTCCACTCTTCATTTGTTAAAGACGTGTTAGCTGGAACACAAATGATTTTAGTAAGTCAAACCAAAACCTTAAATGAAGCAGATAATACCGTAGCTACTATTTCCTGTTGGACAGCAAAAGAAGAAGTCATAAAGGCAGAGCTCTTGTGGAGCCTCAAGTCAGTTAGTAGTGATTATTCATATAACTCAGCAGATGATACTCCAAAGTTGTTTAAAGAAATGTTCCCTGACAGCACTATAGCTTCCAGGTTTTCTATGTCCCACTCAAAATTATCTTACATGATAACAGAAGCAACTGGACCGTATTTTCATGAGGCCTTATTGTCTAAATATAATAAAGTCCTCATCTCCATATTCCATTTCTTTTGATGAGTTGACCAATAGAGAAGTAAAAAAACAGCTCGATCTGAAAATAAGATACTGGTCCAGCATTA
This sequence comes from Scirpophaga incertulas, assembly GCA_036419045.1. Lineage (NCBI taxonomy): Eukaryota > Metazoa > Arthropoda > Insecta > Lepidoptera > Crambidae > Scirpophaga > Scirpophaga incertulas. Next base: position 152,708 of record CM071647.1, on the reverse strand, counting down.
AAAAAGAAGTTGTCGTCCATCATCTTGACACACATCTAATGGGACAGGCAAAAGCCAACACTATCTCGGAAAAAATTATTCAAACAATTAATGATGCTCAAATCCCACTAGCAGACTTTATTGCATTAGGCAGTGATGGGCTCAATGTAAACAAAGCAGTTTTCCAAATGGTGACTGAAGTGAAGAAATCTCAGGACCTACCTCCTCTTCTCAATATCGGGTTTTGTAAACTACATTCCGTCCACAATGCTTTTTCCAAAGCTCTACATGAATTTGGAGACGATATAGTAGACTAATGGCTTAATTGTAGTTGACTTACACTGCTTTTTTTTCAAATTTGACCTGTCAGGGTCAAAGCTAACAAGAAAAGTACACTATGAACTGTGGTTTCTAAAAGAACTACAAGATGAACTTGGTTTAAAATCAAGTTCTAAAACATGTGCCAAGCAGATGGCTTACTTTAGGACCTGCTTTGGAAAGATTGCTGAGCCCAGTGGTCAGTGGCTGAAAAATATTTTATGAAAACTCTTCCTGTAAGAGATAAGAAAATAACTGAAAATGGACGTTACAACCGAATAATAAAATTCTTTAAAATCCCCCACACAACTCTGTCCAAGATCCATTTTCTAATTACTGTATCGAATCTATTGCAACCATTTCTAAAACTTTTCCAAAAGGAAGAACCTCTTATCCACCTACTGTTTGATCAAATGGTCAGTGTTATTAAGAACTTGCTTGGACGTTTTATCAGAATAAAAATTTTAAAAAATGAGCATTGAAGATTTGAAGAGCCTGAAATTCCCAAATTTTGAAATTGAGCTCTCTGACAAAGATATAGATATTGAAGAAAACACTAGGAAATTAGTTGGTAAACTGAAGGCAGAACAACAGTCAAGTTTGATTGTGGGTATGCGTAAATTTTTGAGGTGTGTAACTTTGAAGTTGTTGGAAAAAGTACCAACCAATGGTATAATCCGAGAAGCACGATGTCTGAAGGCCCAAAATAGGTGTGAATCTTGGACTCTTGCATCTGTGAAAAACCTTGCAGCCAGTGTCGCATTAAAAGAATCCCTAAATGTAGATATAGTAAGTGATGAATGGAAAGTTCTTCAGTGTGAAAATATTCCACAAGACTGGTATAGTTATGAAATTGATGAAATATAATGCAAAAGAGGATTGATCAATACTATAGTGAAATCTTTGCTTTAAAAAATTATCTTGGCCAAGAAAAGTATCTTGAACTAAATAAATTAGTAAAAGCAGTTTTGGTTATTCCGCACGGTAATGCTGATGTAGAACGAGGATTTTCTCTAACTTCAAATTTTTTAACTAGTACAAGAACTTCTCTTTCAGCAGCCTCGATCAGTGCTTTGCAATCTACAAAGGATGGCTTAAAAAAGTTTGACAATAAATGTCACTTAGTCCCTGTCACAAAAAATTTCATTGATAAAGGTGCTAGAGCCTACAGATCTTACGTAGAGAGAATAGAAGAAGAAAAGAGAGTGGAAGCAGAAATAAAAAAACAAAAGGAAGAAGAAAAAGAGAATAAATTGAAAGAAAAAGAAGATTTGGCATGAGAGAAAGCTGAATTTGAAAAGAAAAGTAGAAAAACTAAAGAAGTGATATTGAAAGAAAAAACTCTAGGAAAGAAAGAGGATGAAGCTGCGACAAGAGATGATGGTGAAAGAATTAAAAATGCATTAAAGAACCAGGATTTAAAAGGCGTTAAAATAGGACAAAGGCCTTAAAATATCCCCATACCAAATTACATCGAAAATGGTTTGGCTGTTGCCGTCGCAGTTTCCCGCGGGAAAGAGATATTTTATCGCGGTAAAAAGTATCCTATGTCCATTTCCGGGGTTCAAACTATATTCGTGCCAAATTTCATCAAAATCGGTTCAGTAGTTTCGGCGTGAAAGCCGGACAGACAGACAGAGTTACTTTCGCATTTATAATATTAGTAATGGCTAAACACTATTTAACATTTTTTAAATCCTTCATTAACGTTTTACGGTATTTCCTTATTCCTATACTATTTGATAGACTATTGAGTATTTATTATTTAGTTTTTAGGGTTCCGTACGTCCGAATACAAAAAACGGAACCCTTATAATATCACTTGTGTGTCCGTCTAGCGTCTGTCCGTCGCTTCCAGTCAATTATCTCCGAATCTACAAAACCGATTAAGATGAAATTTGGTACACATATAATAATTTTTTAGATAATAATTTTTTATACGAGATAATACGAAAAATAATAAGAAGTCCATGATATTAAAATAACATTGTAAATAACTCAATTTGTTTAAAATGTTGTATAGATAATGGTACGAAACCCTCCGTGCGCGAGTCTGACTTGCACTTGGTCGGTTTTTAATATGTCATTTCATTGTTTCAGCACAAAAAGATTGATTTTATGTCAAATTAGGTCCTACTTTTCAGTAAAAAAGTCCTACTTTTTGCTAAAAAAATCCTACTTTTCCTACTTTTTTGGGGTCAAAAACCACTTGGGGGCCTGAAAAATTCTCTCGGGATTTGAGGCATATCATGACAGTACTGAAATACCTCACTAATTCCGATTTCTCTGATATAACACCTCCTCTTAAAAAAGGGGGAGGGGGTAAGGGATTGTTTTTTTCCTAAAACTAGGTTTCGGTCGTTTCTTCGCTAGATTGAGATGCCAGTTGTAATACTCTTAACTTTAGCGATGATATTCTGCCCAGCATTGGGCATGGGCTTCCAACGAAATAATGGGGCCACACTATTTTACAAGAATATCGACTCTAATCTCATGTTAGTAACGACTTATTCGAATTGTAGTTCCTTATTTGCAGAGCAGTTACTAGAAAAGTATTAATTCCACAACAATACCTAAATATGTTTATTACACTGAAAAATTGTTTCAATCCCAGTGAAAAATTATCAATTTATTTTGTAATATTGACAGGGCTTATTATAATCAATTTGATTTTTGCTTAATTTAGTATAAAAGCGCCAACTGTATACCAACTTTTTATTTTTCTAACGGTCTGTAAGAAATCTCCTCATTTTCTTGGCTTTGAATAACAAAAAATACATAAGAGCATAAAAAATTTAAAAATACTAGAAGTGAGTCAAGCATTGATAGTTTTATTAAATCCAAAATTGTATTCAGTTTATTCAGATATATTTTTTTACAAACGTTTTTATAAGTGTCTCATATTCAAGTGAAAAAATTTACATTTTTATATAAAATAATAATAACGACAATATGTAGTTTTTATAATATATAATGAATACATTTGTATATTAATCGCTACGGCACAGCAGCATCTCGACAATCTTAACGTTTGCACACGAAAATGACCACTATTACTAACGAATTAAGAGCTTCTTACAGAACAACATGTAAAGACACACGTGGTTCTTAACATCACAAGTTTAAACCAAAATGGCCACTATTACTAGCGACATAAGAGTTATCTACATAACAAAATGTAAAGTAACGCGTGGTATTTAACATGGCAAGTTTTACATTTGGTCTACGAAAATGGTCACTATTACTAGCGACATTAGAACTGTCTACAGAATAACATGTAAAGTAATGCCTTGTTAGGCAAGTTTTACATTTTCCATACGAAAATGGCCACTATTACTAGCGGCATAAGAGCTGTCTCAGGAGCAACATGTAAAGTAACGCGTGGTACTTAACACGACAAGTTTTACGTTTGCTTTACGAAAATGGCCACTATTACTAGCTACATAAGAGCTGTCTCAGGAGCAACTTGTAATGTAACGCGTGGTACTTAACACGACAAGTTTTACGTTTGCTCTACGAAAATGGCCACTATTGCTAGCTACATAAGAGCTGTCTCAGGAGCAACATGTAAAATAACGCGTGGTAGGTACCACGCGTGTGTACCACATGATAAGTTATAAGTTTGTTCTATAAAAATGGTGACTATTACCAAAGACATAAGAGCTGTCTCAGGGTCAACGTGTAAAGTTTGCCGCGTTGTTGTGTGTACAACTGGAGTCTAATATATGGATATAACTTGTATAGAAAGTAAAAAGTTCGTAGTAAACTTTTTCGCCTTCGAATATTGGTAGGACTTTTATGGTCTGTGTTTTTATGTATTAATTTATTGATTAACACCATACTTGTGGTTGGAATTAATGTATGTCGACCTGCGCTTGCTTGCGTTATGTGCATAAATCGGAATTTTTTACGTAGGCTCGACCGGAGTGATACCACGGCCTCACAGAAAACAGGCGTAAAATAGCGCATGCGCTGTGTTTCGCCGAGTGAGTGAGGGTACCGGAGGCCCAACCCCCCTTCTCCCCTTATTCCCTTTTAAAAGGCCGGCAACGCATCTGTGAGTCTTCTGGTCTATGGGCAGCGGTTATCGCTTACCATCAGGTGATCTGTTTGCTCGTTTGCTGCCCTATCAATACATAGTATAAAACAAAGTCGCTTTCGCTGTATGTCCGTATGTATGCTTAGATCTTTAAAACTACGCAACGGATTTTGACGCGGTTTTTTTTAATAGATAGAGTGATTCTTAAGGAAGGTTTGTATGTATAATAAATGCATAATATAGTAGAGAAACACTGATAAATTTAAAGGTTTCTAATGTGATGTCGTAAATAAGCACGTTTTTTTGCGCTTATATTGCAAACGGCTGGCTGAACCCTACGAGATAGACCAAAATAATGTACTACAGTATTGTACAACTTACAAAAATCCACAAAAAAGTCCGCGATGGTATATGTCTATCTCTTAGGGATAACCCACCATAACTTTTTCACTGCACCCGTGCGAAGTCGGGGCGGGTCGCTAGTTATTATATAAATTATTATTATTTATTTATGACACAATTCGTGTTACATTTGATAAATACAGGATAATATTTTATCACTTAAACTAGTCTGACTATAACTTACAACATGAGTCGTATATACATAATTTAAATAACACACAAAATACAACGTAAAACCAAACATGTTTATTTTAATAAATTTAAGTTTGGGACAGTGTTGGGAAATTGGGAATCGGAAATCGGAAACCACTGAAATAAAATTATCTATAAAAACATACGTCAATTAACATCGACTACTGAAAACAATGTAATCTCTGTCCATTATATTATTTTCTTTTTGACAGTTTAAGATATTTTGAAATCAGTGATGAACTCGCAAGTTACCGATTCGATTAAAACAGAATATCGATTTTATTTAAGAAGAACTTTTAATCGATTTAATGCAGCGATATTATTTTTATTATAAATATTAAATTCGTTTATCTGTTTTTTTCAAATACATGAAATAAATTGTAATATATTGTCTATGGTAATTTCACTGAGAGACAGTGGTTTGTACCGTGGCCAAAAATCTTCGCTAGGTAAAGTGCTAAGAAAAATTGGATTTTTTTACAGAAAGTCTGATAAGAGAAAAATTTTATTGGAACGCCATGATATAGCGCTGGCTCGCTGTGATTTTCTAAGGAAAGCTAAACAAATCGAAGACTGGTCGAATGTGGTTTTCACTGACGAAACTTGGCTCAATGCTAATCATACAATATCGAGATCGTGGACTGACGACACTGCAGCATCTACTTCGGCTGTGCCTATAGGCAGGGCGAACGCCTTATAGTTTGCCACGCAGGCAGTGCAAAGGATTTGTAACAGATGCTTTGCTAACTTTTAAATCCAAAAAATCTGGTGACTATCACGAAGAGATGAATGCAGAAGTATATGAAAGTTGGTTTAGGGAAATGTTGACGCTACTAGAAGAACCTTCAATTATATTTATAGACAACGCGCCCTATCATTCGCGGCAAATAAATAAAAAGCCAAAGCAGTACCAAAGACCAAATTGTTAACTGGCTTCGTGATAATGGTGAGGATGTGACTGATACATTGTTGAAAGCGGAGCTGATAAGAATTTTAAATTCGAAACGTATACCTAAAAGATACGTCGTCGATGAAATGGCTGCGGAATATGGACATACTGTCATTAGAATCCCACCGTATCACTGTCAGTATAATGCCATCGAATTGATATGGGCACAAATTAAAGGGAAGGCAGCAAGAAATAACACAACGCCGCCGTTTACAGCAAATAAAATGTTGCAGTTATTAACTAGTGGTGATGTGACGCCTGAAAACTGGGCGAGTGTTGTACAGAGGACAAAAAAATTAATAATGTCTGATTGGGATCGAGATGTTGCAATTGATAACATGATGGCACAAGAATTGGTTATTTATGTAACAGAGGACTCAACTGACGAGTCTAGTGTAATTTACGAAGAGAATCTGATGAATCTATGTAATAAATAATGTAAATAATTTACTTGTTTAATTTTTATATTATATATTTGGCGAATTACCCAATTGGGGTAATTCGCCAAATATATAAAATTTTGCCTAATTTCCTTGGCATGTGTAAAACTTTATTTTTTCGTATATTTCTGATCCATTTAAGAAAGTTTTCCTTTTTCTCTCTTAAATGGATCAGAAAATATGAAAAAATAAAGTTTTACACATGCCAAGTAAATTAGGCAAAATTTTATATTTTTGGCGAATTACCAATTGCCTAGCTAGTTTGTTAAAAAAATGGTATGTATGTGATTTTCTAAGTATTCTTGATCATAATTCTTGATTTAAACTTGACGTAGATGTTATTAACTACATATGCGTTTTAATATTAAAATTCACATACCTATAAATAATGTAAGGTAGCTGTCGAGAAGGAAATAAATAAATTTACAAATATTTGATTTGAAGACATTTATCGATTTATCTGATTTCAAGAACTGCTTATTGTCTGTGGTAGTTTGTTATGCACATCAGAGCACTTCACTATGTGGGCGTTACCCGTCTAGAAAGTATATTATTACTGTAGTACTATAATTTGAAAATAGAAACAATATTCATACGCGCGATCTGTCAAAAAGAAAATAACATAATGGACAGAGTTTAGATATATAGCTAGGCTTAAGTTAGGGTTGCCAACAGCAAAATTACCGACGCAGGATAAATACGGAAAAAATTCCCGATATTCGGGCAAAATATGAAATTATCCCCGGCACAATTTTTGAAAAATGTATACAGCTTTTTATTAAAATCGAATATTTAACTAAGATTTAGTTAGTTTATCGCTCGAAAATAAATTGAGGTTTTACTTTTGGACACTTTTTAAAATCAAAATGAAAAATGTATTATTAGAATAGGATTTTTACGATCGCTTTTGCATTTTGCACAAAAATAAACTGAATATATATTGTATAACAAAAATATAATTCTCGCATATTTATATTAAACGCCTTTTTTGAATATGCTATGAATTTGTTTATAGTTATAAAATTTTCATGAAATCTATTGTGGTGGCGATAAGAATGTATCAAAGAAAGAAAGTCTGGTGTTTATTTAGTTCTTTTCCCATCTTTCATCACCGTTATAACTAAGGCGATGAACTATTTGCAGACTACCAAATTTAAAATACGGTTCAATCAATTATATATCTCACTCAATTGAACTAAGGTGCTTTTTGTATATAAGTAGAAACTAGTTTAATATGTTGTTATACGCCCCGTGTATTATACGTGACATTTATATGAATTTGTAGGAATGAAAATTAATAGGCATAAGGAATGTTTTTTTTTTTCATTGTTAATATGTTAAGACCTAATTTCACCAAACTTAAACTAATCGTCTGTTGTGTAATGGCTTGTTAAAATTAACAGAGTTGTTAATTTATTCTAGATCCTACATTGTAAAATTAACAAGCCATTACTAAATCAACCGTTAACTGAATGAATTGCGAAACGTTCATTCAATTTGTAATACAACCAAATAATAGTGTCGTCGTGCATCACTCTTACTATACGGAAATGCATCTAATTTCTACTGGTCGTATAATGTGTCAAGTAAGCAATACAATGTGAACAAATTTAATTTTCGTTCTCTCTATAAGTTTCTAAAAGCAAGCGCATAATATTTGGTTTTGCCAGGTTATTTCTCTATTGTTTGTGTAGGTCATGGAATTATAAAAAAATATTTTGGAATTCCAGTTTGTCTTCAATTAACTCCAATACATTCATAGCAGTTTCTTTAGACAAACGAAACCTTGTACAGAAATCGACATCGTCGTATTCGTCGAATAGTCACGCCGTTCTTTAAAAATCCTCGGACGTCGTACTATGCTGTCTAAAGTATCTAAATTTGTTAAAAAATCTTCGTCATCCATAATAAAATTGTACGCCGCGTCCATCTTGACAGTAAAATAATCGCCTGTTACAGATTAACGAACCACTAGAGCAGTCATTAAATTTAACAGTCCATCAAGCTAACTAATCTCTTGTTTGCGCATGGTGGGACACTTGCTAACTCTAACAAGCTGTTAACGGTTTAACAAGACGTTATTTTAACAAACAGAGTATGGTGAAATTAGGTCTAATATCAATCTGTACATAAAGTTAATGTTTAGTATTCTCAGTGTGCAATGTTGTTATTTTGTAATTTAATTAAATTACCATTTGTATTAGTACAGCAGTTGGTAAAAAATATAGAAGACATTTTTTACTGTCTATGCGTTGTTTGATTCCGTGGCGTTGTGAGATGTTTATTTATTTGCTTTTATTGTATTACGTGTAGAAAAATGTTGATAGATTTAATTGTAAAGCTTAATCAATCGCGTCTATACTCAATATTTCACGTTACTACTATTTTATGTTGTTTTGTTGTTCTGTATATTGTTATGTTCTCCATGTTTGATCGATGTTGTTTTTTATACCTACGAGGTGTCAAACTGTAATTAATTTTGTAATAAATTTTTTTGGACTGGAGGTCTGTGTTACCACTGTGTGTGTTTTATTTCCACCTTTAAAACTAGCTGTGCCAGCGACTTCGCCCGCGTGGAATAGTTATTTTGAGCATCATATTTATTTTTGCAAACAACCACCTCAGCTGTTACCCGATCTTGACGACGCGACATATCCAAATTTGATCACCATAAAAACGAGTCTAGTGAGTTAACATTAAAAGATCTTTTAGATCATTTTAAGAGGAATAATTTTTTCGTACATATTTTTTTGGTATCTAGAACCGTTTTCGCAGCGCACGCAACGGAAGCCCTCACCGATGAATAATTTTCCCCGTTTTTTCCACATTTTCCATTATTTCTTCGCCCCTATCAGTCGCAGCGTGATGTTATGTAGCCTAAAACCTTCCTCGATAAATGGGTTATTCAATAAAAAAAAAATCAATTCGAACGAGGAGTTCCTGAGATTAGCGCGTTCAAACAACAAACAAGCTCTTCAGCTTTATAATATTAGTATAGATTTAAGTTGCTTAGTCGAGATACAAAAAAAATACCTGACCTTGTTTTAAACGACACACAGCGCCATCTATAATCCATCCATCAAGCAAACAATATTTTTGTTTTTCCCCGGGAATATAATTTTTTTCCGGGATAAAAAGTTGCCTATTATTTAATCCGGACTTTTAATTTCAAAGCAATCGGTTCAGTGTTACGGCGTGAAAGCGGAACAAACAAACAAACTCACTTTCCGATTTATAATATTAGTAAGTGAATAGTCCAAAATATGACGATAAATCGTCGGCTTGGAAGACGACTCAACTAAAAAAAAAATGCATTTTTGTTTTTGCAATGAAACAGCTTCAATTTGTCTATAATAATAATAAATGTCTATGTAGGATGGTGGCAGTGAAAGAAATGCATTTTCGTCGTAATAAACTATTTTAATTAACATTAAGTCGGCGCCACAGTGCCGCGTCATTTTTTTTCGTCTCGCTCGCACCTCTCGCCCTCGCACTCACATCCGTCCTCAGAGTTGCCATCCCATACTCGGCCATCCTGGTTTTGTCTGGCCTCAGACAACACAGACTTCCCACATCCATCCCACATCTATATAATAATAAAGCCACCTGTAAAGAATATGGTTTCTAATTATTTAACGAGATAGAGATCTGAGTACATTTTATCCAGTAAAATGTTTACACGCTTCCCATGAATGTTTGTATATTTTGAGTTACTACTAGAGATCGGATAATCGGATGCATATTTACCTAAAGTTAATTTTTGGCTCACAAATTATGGAAGCGGCTTTTTAAAATACATTTTGTTAAATAAAAATCCCGGGAAAATACGCGACTGCAAATTTAACGTAGTGATATTGTTTGAAAATTACTAAATTAGCACGTGGTATTTATTTTCAAAAGACCGAGACTCCGGGTTCATTTATACAACTATGCATACGTATTTACATGAAGTTTAGTTTCAGTTCCCCGTGCGATTTATGAATGTACGATTTAAAAACATGAAGAGTGTTATACGAAAGTAGTGAGCTAGTTTGACTAAAACAATAATCAATTCAATAATTGAGTAAAAAAACAGAAATGGTGAAAATTTTTATTCAATAAAACAATAAAAAGCCGTTTCCATATTTTGTCTTAAACTAACTTTAGGTAAATATGCATCCGATTATCCGATCTCTAGTTATTACAGTCAGGGACCGCAAAAAAATGCATTCTAATGGTTGAGAGAGCACAAAGGGCCGTGTTAAAAGTATCCACGTCTCGTTCATTTCTTTTTCCCACGCACCTCCTATATAAGGATTGTAAAGTCTTAACTGAGAGACAACTATTTATAATGAATACAGTCCTTAAACAGCACTCAACGCTTCCCTTTAGCACCGAATATACTAATAAAGGAAAAAGGGATATTGTTTGCGCTCAAAATATAGGAATTAAGCATACTTTCTTAGCCAGATTTTATGTACTCCTGGGATCTTTTCTATATAATAGACTAGCTGACCCTGCCCACTTCGTTGGGAATAATATTAATAATCCTTTTTTAGTACAGAGTATTAGGTTTTAATTTCTAACTGTAATATTAAAAAAAAAACTACTTTCTGTAACTTAAATATAAAAGTTAGACACGTGCTGCCGTTGACTTTTTTGTAGGCATTTTCAAGCTCCACATAAAGATGTGGAGCTTGAAAATGCCTACAAAAAAGTCAACGGCAGACTAGAGAAAAGCTCTAGAACTCAAAAATATATCTTTCATAGTTAATGCAGCGTTCGTAAAAAACGCTTTCATTCGACCGTTTTTTCTCCGATTCACTTTGCAAAACGGACTACCACGTAAAAGCCTTTTTATTTTTCGGTTTTTATATAACCTATGACACTCAGCTATAATGTAGCTTTCTATTGGTGAAAGAATTTTTGAAATCGGTTCAGTAAATCCCGAGATTACCCCTTACAATTTAACAAATATACAAACACACAAACTTTACTTCTTTATAATATTAGTATAGATAGTATAGATTAAACGCCAAGCTATGTATGTTTGATTGTACCTATCATAAAGCTAAAATACTTCTTCAAGAAGCACTTCAAGTTAAGTCGTATGACGATACAGAGAAACTATTACTAGTTACCAAATAATTTGTATTTTTATTTATATTTTTATCTATGTCTTACTTTGTTTAAATTTAGTTATTAATCAGATATACTATACATTTTGCATTTGATTTGGGAGTCCATATTTTTATTTTGTAATTACAAGCCTGAGATACAGGTTAATCCTAGTTCAGGTATGTTCAGTTATATAATACGTGTATACATATAAGTTAAGCTAAATGTAATATTGACTATAGAAGTTATTAAATAAATATTATTATTATTATTATAGTCGTCTACCAAGCCGACGAAATGCAAAAGTAAGTAGGAAAAAAATGTCTTGTGTGCAGACGAAGTGGCACCAGCTCGAGGGTCAATGGCGCTGTGATCACGACGCTGGGCTACGACTTGGATGATTCGGTAGGTGTTTTTCTCTCTGGAGACAGGCTTCAAAAGGGGAGTAAATAGGTTTTTGAGGGGTCGGCAACGCGCAAGTGTCACTCCTGGTGTTCTGGCAAGAGTCCATAGGCTACGGTAACTGCTCACCACTAGGCGGGCCGTGGGCCTGTTTGCCACCATTGTGGTATAAACACAAAAAAAAGGCTGAGAATCCTCACAAGGAACTCGAAACGTGCCCAGAATACCACCGCACTGCAAGTGTCGTGGTGGTCATGTTGGACTCCGCGCCCACTAAACTCAGCCTTAGCTTTGCACATCAGGGTTGAATGGACTTCCCCTCCCCCCCCCTCTTCCGGAGATAGTGCGCCGGGGACCAACATCTTCCCCTAAAAAGGCATTTCCTCCGCTTCAAAAAAAAAAAAACAGAAAAAAGGGCTTGAATGGAGATTCGTTAGGGCCGGTCGATGTTATATAACAATGTAACAATTCCTGGTGAGTCGTGCACCGCCCCCGCTCTGGAGGGCGGGAGCGTTAGTTTAAGCCGATAGGGTCCCAGGCCTTCCGCCCGACCAAAGGCTGTAGGTAGTGTTTAGTTGGTAGGCTGGCCTTCTGCTAGAGTCCAACATAACCATCCGCCGGTAGACCGGTTGCGGGTGGTATCCGGTGCGAGGCCGTCCGAGCACCAGGGGTTGTCATAGCGACCACTGTGGTGGCGCGCCCCCTATGAGGATTCACTACCAGACCCCGTGGGAAAAAAAAACCTGGTGGGGCATTTATCTGACGTTCCTACGGTGATGAAAATCATTGTGAGACAAACTGTATACACATGCGAGGAAATCCAAAGGCGTGTGTAGTGAAACAATGCGCACTAGGCCAACCTGGTTGACTAAGGCCTGATCGCCATTTTTTTTTCTTGCGACAATGATGGAAAATACGTCTCGTAACGGGTAATAGTACGCAGCAAAATGGCCTTCAAATTGGCGGGGCTCCCCCTCCACCGCGCGCGATGTGTCACAGTCTTTACTCGGCGTAATAAATTCTTTGATCCTTCAGCTATCTAGTGGTGTAATTGGAATTTGAATGGGGATGATAGACATGTAGCTACAACACTAAACTGTATCCCCCGATTTTGTTATCATTCGATTTTTTGATTTGCGTCCCTATGGAAGCAATTTTAAAGACGTATTCACGTCAAAACGTAATTTTGTTGAGATTGGATCATTTGAATCCGTATCAGTACAAAGATTCGAATCAGTAAAGTGCTTCATTTGCATCAGTGACTCTGAACTGATTTAATCGGTTCAGAGTCACTGATTCAAATATTCTGATATATGATACAAATACACTGACATAAATATTGATAATAATTTATTTGTATCCGTGACTCTGAGTCAATCGAATGAAGCCGAGATGCAATTGAGCGATGTGATCCGAAGCGCTCCGACTCTGAACTATTTACTTATCTCAATCGTGCGAGCGCCGCGTGCCGATTGAAACTCAGACGCAAATGAGCAAATGATTCATTTGAAGCGCTGTTAGAGATTTGGATAAGTGAATCACTTGGAAGCAATGACTCATCTCTACTGCATACCCCTCGCCCCGGGAAAGACGCGGGGTTATGTGGGGCTCTACTCCCCAGAAGGGGGAGGGCTACTCACTGAAAACCTCAGCGATGCCCCTCACAGATAAACGCATTTTTTTTTTATTTTTTTTTATTTATGTGATAGGGGGCAAACGAGCAGACGGATCACCCGATGGTAAGCAATTACCGCCGCCCATGAACGCCCGCAACACCAGAGGAGTCACAAGCGCGTTGCCGGCCTTTTAAATGGGAGTACGCTCTTTCCTTGAAAGTTTGGATATCGTAACGGCTCGGAAACACTGCAGGGACAATTCATTCCACAGTTTAGCTGTGCGAGGCAGAAAGTTTCTAGAGAAACGCACAGTGGTGGACTGCCAAGTATTGAGATGGTGAGGATGGAAGGTTTGTCGCGTGGAACGATGTCGGAAAGTAGCAGCAGGGATCAGTCCAAACAATTCCTCCGAGCACTCTCCGTAGTAAATGCGATAGAGTATGCAGAGAGAAGCTACATCTCTACGCAATGCCAAAGGGTCAAGCCGACTTGAAATTTCCTGGTGGTCGACGATGCGAATCGCTCTCCGTTGAATCCGGTCTAGAGGGAGAAGCTGGTATTGGGGCGCCCCTGCCCAAAGATGAGAACAGTATTCCATATGAGGCCGGACCTGTGCCTTATAAAGTTGCAGACGGTGGGCCGGTGTGAAATACCGCCTCGATCTATTGAGCACACCAAGCTTCTTCGAGGCTAGTTTAGCCTTACCCTCTAAGTGATCACGGAACTGAACTACGCTCGATATGTCGACACCAAGAATCCCAATTTTGGCTGAGGCGGTTAAGGGAGTGCTCTCAAAACGAGGAGACACGACAAACGGGAGCTTTTTTGCAGTGAACGCGCAGACTTGAGTCTTTGTGGGGTTAAATTGGACCAAATTAAGTCTACCCCAATCTGAGACTTTCTTTAAAGAAGTCTCAATTTCAGACACAAGTTTGTTGCGACTCTTGATGACGTTTTCCCGAGAAATATTGGTTCGGCCGGTATAAAATGTGTCACCCGTGCTATCATCTGCATAACAATGAATGCCGCTGATTTGCAACATATCATTAATATGCAGAAGGAATAAAGTAGGCGACAACACACAGCCTTGAGGAACACCAGCATTCACAGACAACAAGTCAGAGCATTGACCGTCGACTACTACCTTTATGCTTCTGTCTGATAAGAAGTTGGTGACCCATCCGCATAATTTCTCGGGAAGCCCATAGGAAGGAAGTTTTGTAACAAGCGCTTTGTGCCATGCCCGATCGAAAGCTTTCGCTATGTCCAAACTAACCGCTAAAGCTTCTCCCTTTGTCTCGATCGCCTGTGCCCAACGATGCGAAAGGTACACCAGAAGATCACCACCCGAACGACCTCTACGGAAACCGTATTGTTGGTCGCTAAGCAGCTGGCGATCCTCTAGGTACCCAAGGAGCTGGCGGTTGATAATGGACTCCATTATCTTCGAAAAAAGGGGGGTTATAGCTAAAGGCCTATAGTTGGATGGATTAGAGCGGTCGCCTTTTTTAGGGATCGGGTGCACTAAAGCTGTCTTCCATGAGATTGGGACGACGCTAGAAGAATAAGAGAGCCGAAAAAGACGCGTCAAAACAGGTGCCAACTCTGGAGCGCACGTCCTCAACACGACAGGAGGAATACCATCAGGCCCACTTGACTTGTGGATATCCAGGGAAAAAAGCGCTAAACGCATTGAGCTTTGGTGGATCCGGCATAGAAGGCTCACACCGCGTTATTGATGGTGGCGTTTGTCCCCTGTCATCCAACGTCGAGTTGGACGCAAAGATTTTGCCCAAAAGATCGGCTTTCTCCTTTGCGTCATGGGCCAACGAACCATTTCCCGCGTGAATGGGAGGAAAGGATGGCTTACAAAAATTTCCCTCAATAGCCTTGGCGAGAGACCAAAATGCACGAGTCCCCGAAGGAAGACGTTCCAATCTCTCGCCAATTCTACTGATGTGCTCCGACTTCGCCCTGGCAATATCCCTCTTGAGTGACCTGGAGGCAAAGTTATACTCTTTTTTTAGAGTGATAGCATTGATGTCTCGCGCCGTCGCAGCTTTGACCCAAGCTTGGTATGCCTCCCGCTTCCTGCGAGAAGCTTTTTTGGAGGATACACCAAACCAGGGCCTAGACCTACCACCAACAGGGACTGCAGATGACGGAATGAAGAGTTCCATACCCTGCAGCACCACGTCAGTAACTAAGTCAGCAACGACGTTCGGATCACTCTCCGCGAAGCAAACCTGCCTCCATGGATAGGACGCAAAAAAGGACCGCATCCCATCCCAATCTGCTGACTTATAGTGCCACACATGACGGCTGCCTGCAACCCGCGGTCGCGGCGAAGTGAGTGGCACTGTACTCCGTACAAGGCAGTGATCCGAGGAGCCAAGTGGAGCGTCCAAGAGACACGGTAGCCAGGGTGTCCACATTCTGGAAAGTCAGGGAAAGTCATGGAAAGTCAGGGACGCTTGAGGTGGTCAGGGAAAGTCAGGGATATTGAGGAGCTACCTGGAGAGTCAGGGAAAATTTAAGATATTTGTCAATAAAAATTTCTTGAACTGTAAATTGAAATCCATGCAAAAATTTCCCAATGATTGTAAAATGAGGGATATATTTTATGCTCTGGTTTGATTCTTAATCCAGACCATTGAAGCATTTTTTTACGTAGTTTTTTGCCATTACCTACTAAAATTACTCCTTTCTTGTTTGAAATAAATGAGTATTTACAATAAATAAAGAGTTTTACTTTGACAGGGTGAACTATCAGTCATATTGTGCACATGGACATGTATCTTCAAAATTGGAGTGAACTATGTTATAATTATAGGTTATAACTAGTTTACTCACTTTTAATATTACTTAATTCTTCGTATTTAGAAATCTTATATTTCTTCATACAAAAAGTGCTCATTACTACTACGAGGAATTATAGAAATTTTACAACACTAGAACTAAAATGAATGCCAAAAAATGTTCATTTAATAAATTGTGGCTAGATCCCAAAGTCAGTCCTGAATTTTTTGAATGGCTGAATGATGTTCCAAATGATCCAGGATTAGCATTCTGTAAGATATGCTGCAAGTCCATCAAATTAAGTAACATGGGTTGGCATTAAATAACAATTAAGAAAAATGCAACCAAACATTTCATTCTTTACAAAAAAGGTTGAATCTGATGAACCATCAACTTCGACAATTGCAAGCGCCACAGAGACTTCGTCCCTCAATATCGAAAGTTCTTATGACTCCCATAAAAGTAAAGTTACAAAAATGTGTATACCTACCTACAAAGACGATGATGTGACATCAGCGGAAATACTTTGGGCATTAGAAATTGTTTTTAACAAAATGTCCCTTAATCCTAGTGATAGAACCAGCACTGCATTCAAAAGAATGTTTCCTGACAGCAAAATTGCCCTAAACTTCACATTGGGAAAAACAAAAGCGTCATATGTAATAAACTACGGAATAGCACCTTATTTAAGAACATGTTTGCAAAAAAATTTAGAAGATTGTCTATTTTACGTAATTTCCTTTGATGAATCACTAAATAAAGTCTCCCAGAAATGTCAAATGGATAAGATTTTGGAACAAGACTACCGAAAGAGTTGAAACAAGGTATTGGACAAGTATTTTTCTAGGGAAGTCGACTGCAAATGATCTATTAAATGGATTTTTAAAGGGTTTGTTAAATCTAGACCATGACAAGTTATTGCAGGTTTCGATGGATGGACCCAATGTTAACCTAGCTCAGGTTCTTCATAAATTGAAAGCAGAACTTGCTACAGAAAATTCAAAATCTTCATTAATAGATATCGGAGTTTGTGGCTTACACACCGTGAATGGCGCTTTTAAAACCGGACATAAGCAAACTGATTGGGAAATAAACGAACTCTTAAGAACAATGTATAATTATTTTAAAGACTCACCGGCACGTCGAGCTCTGTATACAACAATTACTGGCAGTACAGAATTTCCACAGAAGTTTACTTCAATAAGATGGCTTGAAAATGGCCCTTGCATTGACCGAGCTTTGAAAGTTTATGATAAAGTATTGGAATTCGTTACAATCGCATCTGTTCCAGATAGTCATAATAAGAAAAAGTTAAATACTTATATGAAAGATCTTTTGTTGAAAGCCAAATTAGCTGCTACAAGATTTATTTAATGTATCAGATTGCGAACCGTTTTAAACGATTCCAAAGCGAAAAACCACTTTCGCCTTTTTTGTACACAGCTTTGGTAGAATTATTAAAAATTCTTATGATGAAGATCGTAAAACCCACAAAACTTGATTTGGTACGCATATAGTTTGGACCCCGGGAACGGATTTAGGTACTTTTTACCGCGGTAAAATTTCGCGTGGGAAAATGCGATAACAACAGCCAAACCATTTCTGGTGTAATTTGATATGGGGAGGGTTTATAAGTCACGGGAAACGAAATAAGATAATTTTACTGAGGTAAAACATCTCTTTCCTGTGGGAAAATCGTTTTAACGCGGCGAAGCCGCGTTCGAAAAGCTAGTTTTCAAATGAAATTAATTATTGATTATGTATTCATTCATTAGAGTTTCACCACGATATTTTTTCAGTCCTATACCTATATGATACAAGATAGACTATTGAATGTTCTAATATTATTTGGTTTTTAATTTGTTTTAGCAAAAAAAGTGTTTGATTTTTTTGTACAATTAAGTTTTACTTTTCAGTAACAAAAGTCCTCCTTTTTGATGAAAAAGTCATTCTATTTGCTGAAAAAGTCCCACGTCCCCACTTGGGGGCCTGCTATTGTTTTATTATTATTTTTTAATTGCCAACACTTCTCATTGTGGTATTAGAGCGAGTGAATGACTTATTTAAAAAAAAAGTTTTAATTAGTTTGGTCAGGGAAATTTGAAAAAATGGTCAGGGAAATTTGAAAAAATAGTCATGGAAATTTGAAAAAATGGTCAGGGATAGTCATGGAAAGTCAGGGATTTTCTTTAACCAATAGCTGTGGACACCCTGGTAAGCCCTCCGGATGAGAAGTCAGCAGAAGGTCTAAAAGGGAAGGTTCGTGGCTCTCCACATCTGGGATTCGCGTCGGCGAGGAAACCAGCTGTGTCAGGCCATATGCCAGGGCGAATTCATGAACAGATCTCCCCGCATGATCGGTACCGCTTGAACTAAGCCATTCAGTGTGATGGGCGTTAAAGTCGCCAAGCAGTACAGTCTCTGCGGAAGGGATCTGCTGCTGCACAAAGTCTGTAGCCATTTGAACGTGCTCGATGAGTCGGTTCGTTTCTGAATCACCGCTATGGGACCTATAAAGGCATGCATAGACGTGGGGATGGTCGTCGCTGTCTACACGTAGCCACAAGATGGATGTCTACACGCATTGCCGCGAGCGCTCGATCGACGGCGCGTCCGACATCGCCGCTAGACACGCCGGGCAGAACTGCATCGCGGCATGACAGGGTCGTGGGAATCCTCGTGGACACTACCTACTGTTATGAACTTTTTGGTGACTAGTGTTATGAACTTTTTGATACCGAGTTTAGAGTGAGTTTTTGACACAATATGTCTGTATGTTATAGTTAGAGATCGGATAATCAGTTAATTTTTGGCTCACAAATTATGGAAGTGGCTTTTTAAAATACATTTTGTTAAATAAAAATCCCGGGAAAATACGGGACTGCAAATTTAACGTAGTGATATTGTTTGAAAATTACTAAATTAGCACGTGGTATTTATTTTCAAAAGACCGAGACTCCGGGTTCATTTATACAACTATGCATACGTGCAAAATGTTCTACAGTACCGGAATTCCGGGATTTTTATTTATGGAAATAAAATAAAAAGACAGTTCCATACTTTGTCAAAAACTAAATTAGGTAAATAAATAAACATCCGGCTATCCAGTTCCGCAATCCCGGGATTTTTATTTAACAAAACAATAAAAAGCCGTTTCCATACTTTCTCTTAAACTAACTTTAGGTAAATATGCATCCGATTATCCGATCTCTAGTTATAGTATTTGAATTATTATATGTCAAGTTGGGTATTGTTTAAAATTAAAATGGACAATAAAGACTGTGCAATACAGTCATTGTTGAAGTCGACGTGAATACTCTTTTCTTTTCTCGTACAACCACGAAGGCCTAATCGCCCTAATATGAGCATTTTCTGAGCCAGTCTCAAGGCAACACTAGTCAATACCGGCAGAGGATTCGTAGACCGCGACATGTCCTTAGCGACCCCCCTAACCAACTCACGCAGGAACTTCTAGACCTGCAAGCGGCGGCGTCTGAGCCGTCGCTCCCCCTTGTCAACCCCTAAACGGCAGCCTTCTGCTTAGCCATGATTAGGTTCTTGTCAATACTGGCCGGTCCCACTTTGGAGATTCGTGCCTTCTTCTAGCGCATATACCCTCACCATGGGGTAGCGCTAACCGTGCCTCTCGTCAATAAAGCCAGTAGGGTCAATAGGACCAAAGGCTAGGCTGAGTTTAGTCGGTAGGTCTGTGTAGTCGAGCCGTCTCGACAGTACCAGGAG
This sequence comes from Scirpophaga incertulas, assembly GCA_036419045.1. Classification (NCBI taxonomy): domain Eukaryota; kingdom Metazoa; phylum Arthropoda; class Insecta; order Lepidoptera; family Crambidae; genus Scirpophaga; species Scirpophaga incertulas. The sequence continues at coordinate 132,734 of CM071647.1, read as the reverse complement.
TCCAACATAATCAACGTATCCCTGCTTGCCTGTTGCGTTGGTATCCATGATGGAATCTCAGCCTCCTCTCCTGAGGAAAAAAAAAACTCTAAAATAAATGAAACAACAATTTTAATTTAGAATTTATTTAATGATATATTCGGATATTCACAAGTTTGCTTCACATTCACAACTCCACATAAATCTACGATGTATTATAAATAATATTATTGTAATTAATACTCGTTTGTACCTAAGCGACTACTTACTAATATTGCACAGATTCATAAACTAACTAACAATTGAATTATTGAATAACAACCAATTGCCGCACCGAGAGTCATCAAACGAATTGAATGTAGCATTAAATGACATGTCATCTTTATCTTTCATTACCGAAAGGAAAGAGATAAACTAACTTTTATGAAGAATTAAGAATGAGTGATGCTCGAGTACGGCAGCAAGTACCTAACAATAGGCTTGTATCCACTATGAACAAATCTGATGCATTAGGTTGCATAACTATTAAGATGATCATTTAATTATGAAAAAACAAAGTTTTATAAAATAATAACTTTTGATTATTTATATTTTTATAAAATAAAATTGCACAAAATAAGCCATAAGTCACGTGACAGCAAACACCAATTAAAAAGTGTTACGTCACGCCGTGCGAAACGTCAAAGTCAAAATGTCATTCCCAAGTGTCTTGTGGAAGTGCGAAAAAGAATGGGCATCATTCCTTCTCGCGAGTGTCAGCCACTTTTTACGTATCTGCTGATTGTTTGGCACGTATATAAATAATTTTTTTGGTGTTTTTATACTTGTGCTTGTACACTGGGGCACTATGCAGTACTTGTAATACGATGAATCCATTTTTTATTAAAATAACTTCACAATACCGAATATTCCGGTATTAAAACAGCTGTGTTTTGCACGGCGTGACGTCATTCAAGACGCCATGACAGTCATGAGCGTTTTTGATGACTAATGTCAAATATTTAATTAAATGCAAAATTATTCTTATAAATAAGCATTTTTTTTTCAAAAATAATAATTATTTTGTATAGAATAGGCATCAAGGTATATTAGTATCTAACTACTGAAATTTAGGCAACAAGCCTATTATCAATCAAGAAAATTACTTTTGAATTTGATATGTAAGTGTCCATCGTAGCACGTACCTGATATGCATTTATGAAGTATTTATGAATTAATTATTTATATTTCATTTGATAATAATGTATTATTGTAATTAATTATTATTTGCACTATATTAAATAATAGCATAATTTCAGGGAAGAATATTTTATTGATATTGTCTTTCGTAGTCGGCGTACGACTGACGATTACGAGCAGTGTTGCCAGAGGCAATTTTATAAATTCCCCAAGTTGAATTGTAAAGTCCGGAATATAAAAGTCGGTTGCATCTTAATAATTCCATAAATACTCACGAAGTGACATATTACATTTTTATTTTTTTACCTAACTAAAACTACAAGTTATTAAAATCTAACTAGATATTATTTTTAACTAGACGTAATTAAAATTTAATGGATAATCTAATATTAATATGTAGTTATTGAACAATAACAGTTTTTTTTATTGCATATGCCATGCTACGCATTAATATGTTACGCTAATATAAGTGTTATTATACCAAATTATGTACAGTTCAAAAACGAAGTTATATATTTATTCAGTGACAAAAAGTCGACGTTACACAAGAGTAACAAATAAATAATATGTGTATGTGTGTGTGTGTATATATATATATATATTATATATATATATATATATATATATATATATGTGTGTGTGTGTGTCTGTATGTATGTATGTGAATATGTTTATAAATATATATGTAGATTTAATTACTATAATAGTTGTAGTTTTTATTGTACCCAAATGTTGTATCATTATATTGTTTCCTATCGCAGGTCTGCTGGTAGAAATTTCTTTAGAAATAAGCAGCACCTATGTACCTCTTGATTCGTATTGTTTTTTCTATATGTTGATATGTTGTGTACATAAATAAATAATAAATAAATAAAATAATTTACAGTTGCATACATGACATTATCTACATTAATTATGTAAACATGGTATAAAAGGTTCTAGGTTATACGTCGATTGATGGAACGTTATTATACTATTTTAAAAATCTGGTTTAATTAAGTACATTAATCGTTATTCCTATCCAAGCCTTAAAGCGTAGGGATTTAATGCTGAACTTGCGGTGGTATGCTGGGTACGGTTCGTACTCCGTAGTGAGGATCCTCAGTCTCTCTCTTCTGAGACAAAAAAAAACATTGTTGTCTCGTTCCGTCATTCTATAGCATCATAAGTTAGAAAGAGAAACAACGAGTATTAATGAAGTCAGGTTTACGATTCATAATCAGTGTATATATGCCAAAACAATATTATCCCATACAACTGTGTCATACAATTTATAAATTGTCAAAGCGTTGCCCGAGTAGCTCCGATTATGTACGACGAAAAATGAACTCGATGGATCCAGTTGAGCGGAACTATTGTATTGTTAACATTATATTGAATAGGGAATTAATCTCTTTTTTGAAAAGAATCTTAATTTGATCCTTGCGTGTCAGTAAACCATATACTAAAAATATAACAATTTTATACACTCGTTAAGTACTATAAAAATTGCATTAAAATTTAATATTTTCAAATTTCGCGCGTAATTAGACGAAGGCGCCGCACGAGTTGTTACTCTGTAGCGATGACGTCAATACGGCATGTAAATAATAAACAAAGCTCTATGTTTGATGCTATGTGTTATTATATTCATAATTTAAAAATGAGTTATTATCTTTTATATATAAACAACTAATTAAGGAATAATAATAAAAGAGTAATACTGACATCGATGTTTTAATACTCCGTAACTCGGCAGAACAAAAGTCGAGATTTGCAGCAAAGAATTTTCCGACCATTAATGCATTTATTTTTGGTAAATTCGTACTATCTCCTTTTACAAAACTACTTTCCATAGTGTGATTCATGTGCGATTTCATTTTAACTTACATATTTATAACGTTCTCTTACATTAAAAAAGCAACCTACAAACTTCTTTTTTTATTGTTTTTGCGGCTTTATAATGACATTGACACGCATAAGTTTACAGTACCTTATGACGTCACGACATGGCGGCCTATGTTTCGCTCTTGTTTTATGTATAGATTAAAAAGTGAATACTTTGAAACTAATTTTTATATTATTTTTGTTATTTTATGTACTTAAACATGATGGTTCCAACTATTTAATGCATAAACTACCATAGTTATATGCTTTTAGATCTTTTCTAATATAGAGGGAAGTACCCTATTCACAATTAAGTTTGTACAAAAAAAACAAAACATAGTGTTTTAATTGTGCTGATAATAATGATTCAGTTACTAGTAGGCTACAGAGTCTGTTTATCCCCGGATATACGTCAGATAACCTCTTCGTGGTACAACCTGTGCAACGTCTTTTGACGACTAAAATTCTGACAGAGGGCCCCCCGAGAGGGAGGGCGTGACATGGCCGGGTTCAACCTGGCGGCCAACGGTGACGGGCGAAGCCCCCCTTCTTCTTTAAGAGGGGGTTGCTGTCGTTCAAGAGATTTTGAGTCGGAGGATGGCCAATGTATTCAGCGGCCACCTGCGGGTGGCATGGTGTGGGCGACTTGTCGCCGTACGCCGACGGGGTGGTGGTAGTTTTCCATGGCCTTGTCAGGGCGCGATGCTGTTCTCCTTCGGGATGACGAGCTTGCGCCCAGGCGTAGTGGGGGGATAGCTGAGGTTTTTAGTGGGTAAGCCTCCTCCTTCTGGGGAGCAGAGCCCCACATAACCACCGGCCCTCGAGGTGTGCAATTTCATGCATTTTCCTCAGCGTATACTTCCACTCAGCGTATAGGCCATGTAGTGTACATATGTGGATGTTAGAAGTATGGCTGTATGCTGTCGTCTCCTTAGCCTAGGTCAACAGACAAGAAAGAAGTAAACAGGAGCTGTCAGAGTGACGTGGGGAAGCGGGAATTGGCGTCCAGGCAAGGAGCCGATATTATAAGTAAACTTTAAGAGTATACAGTTATTTAGCAACCACTACAGGCCACAGGAATTTTTGATATCATGAAAAATTGACTGTCACGTCACTGGTGGCTATTTGCTGGCTATGAATGCATTGTTGTTGGTATAGTACTGTAATTGCTATTAGATGTTACAAAACGTTATGTAAGTTAAATTATGCCTTCCTAAAGGGCCAAGCGACACAAAATGGTTACTAAGAATAATTAAAATTAATTTAAAAAGACCTCATATATAAAATTTATAAATTCAGTATATATTATGTGAATATTAATTATAGTAAAGTTTAAATTATAATGTACCTAGATGTTATTATCATATCAGTATGCAGATTTAATTATAATTGCATGACATTAATTCTAGTTCTCCAAGAGAAGAATTAGCTATACCTAACGGTAACTAAGTTATAAGTGCAAATAAATTTATAAAATCTCATGTCAACACTTAGTATGCTAATAAATGATTTGATTTGATTTGATTTGGTCACATGATCAAGTGACTGTATATTTATCGGTTTCGCATAATTAGTGAATCAAAGTATTAACACGCGCTTTTATGTAAATAGGTTTTAACAATTAATTAGGGATGATGGAAACATCCCTATTACAAACTTTCGCCACGTTATAGAAAACACCAATTTAATCCAAAGCAATATTTCGGATCGCCGATGACTGGCGCTATCTGTGTTTGCATTACATAATTGGTTTCCGAACTTTCCATCGATCTATGGGAATGATTTGAGGAAATAACGCGTTATGGTAACAATGAAGAGATTGACAACCAACTAGTAGTTTAAATAAATCATATGATGCTTTACTTTCCAAACAAGAAACATAATGTTTAACGGGTTTTTTTATTTTGTAAATAAATAGAATTAGGGAATTTTGACATGGAAATTTAAGATGGAAAGAGATTTATATACAGGTGACAAAATTGTATGCACATTTTTTTTAATGTTTAGTTCCTCTAAACGAGAAGTTAAAAAACCCACGCAGCCTCGTTTTTAGTATTCGGTTAAATACTCGTTCGTTTGGACCTCACACTAAAACATTATTTATATTAGGTTGTAGGAAAAGTCTGTCGAAAAATCGATAACAAAAATGTTGTGTATTCATTTTCTTTATTAAAGTTTAGTTTTAATTTACAATATCATCGCCGTCAGAACTAATGACAGTGCTCCTATTAGGAATCCTATCTATTAGGAAGGTCGCTGATACCTCTGGCCCAAAACTCTGGAAGTTTAGAATCAAAAAACTTGGTCACTTCTGTTTTCAGATTATAAAAATCTTTGAAATTTTATTAACCTTAAAAAATGTTTTAAATGCTTGAATACGTGATAATCTGAAGGTGCCAAGTCGGGTGAATAAGGGGGATGTGGTACGGTTTCCCAACCCTCTAATTTTATTTGAGTATTTTTGGCAATCAAATCAAATCAAAATCAAAATAATCTTTATTCAACATAGACCTTTACAGGCACTTATTGACGTCAACAGACAAAACAAAAAAACAAAGCTTAAAAAAAATAAACAAAAACCTTGTCCGTACGTACGAATAAGGAAAAAAAAAGAAAAAAATAAAAAAATTGACTCGACACCTGTTCGGAAATTGGGAGAGCCTTCTCGAGAAGAACAGGCAAGAAATTCTGAAGGTCTATTTTTTATCTCCTCTTTACAATGTTAATAATTATAATAATATAAATAAATAAATAAATAAAAAAGTGATCATTTAGATAGTCACTTACTTTATAATAACTTTTACTCATGAGTGTCTTTTTGATATGGATTTTAAATTTATATAAAGGTGTGGTCGTGTGTTGTCTGTCTGTTGTCACAATGTGTGGTCGTGTGTTGTCTTGGAGGATGTAAACTTTGAAAAAAAAAACTTTTAAACTTTACGTCGTATGAAAGCACCGACAGATTTCTAGAATGTTACTGCATATTTTTGAATTTTGAGATTGTTCCAGTTAAGAAAAGAATCTTCGAATTTTTTTTCAACGAACTTTTCCTACAACCTAATAGATTATAAAAAGTGTTTTAAAGGAGATGTCCTCTTATTACAAGGAGGTGGTTTTTTTGTGATCAGCGTTAACTAACAAACACCAAACTACATTAAATTGAAAGCCGAAAAAATATGAAGTATGAAACAAATAAAAGACATATTTTTAACCACCCCCAATTATTTTTAAATAAATAAAAACAGGTTTATAAGAAATATTTCATTATGGCAACACCTTAATGATGTTTTTATTATCTGTGACTACCGGTATCTTACTCTATGTTTGATATTTTCCGTTGAGTTGAATCATAGAATACATTTACTCGTTCTGCATCATAATCATTAAATCAAAACTATGACATTGACAGCAGGTGCCTGACTTGTCAGTTGATTTTTTATTAATATTTTTTTCTGGCTCTAGATAACATACATTAAGTAACATTAACATACAGCAGTCCTTATATTTTGTTAGTTAAAAACTTCTCAAAATTAGAAATATTCGGTTCATTAAAGCAATATGTATGTATTTAGATTTTTAAAAGCTGGTCGATATTTTTTAGCAATGTGTAATTATTGCATTAAAGATATTCATTTTTTATTATACTAGAATACGAATTATTAAAAATGGGGGGTCTAGAAAATAACATGACTTACGGCGATTACTTTCTTTTTAGAGCCTTTCTATCCAAATATATCTTTACCCGAGTTAGTTACTATAACCAATATGGGACATCTCCTTTCTACGCATTATCTACAGTGACTTCCTGTAATATGCATTGCTTTATGAATAACACGCTTTATAACGTTATCTATATATTTTTTCGGAGAGAGAAAGAAAAAAATTGTTTGAGCTTTGAATAAAATTCCGAATCATATCGGTTATGTTATATATAAAGATCAGTCTATTTTTTGTTTATTTTGGTAACGAAAATGACCGTTGTTTTTTGGAATATGATTATTAGTAACCTTGCTTTAATTCTTAATTAATTTTTGAGAAATCTGTAATGTCACACTTACTTATATAAAGTAAATGCATAAATATGTTGATTTGTATTAATAAATTGCCTAATGATATTAAAATTATTGAAAACTGTAATCATTTCAAGGAAAAATTGACTACTTGGTTAAAAGAAAAATGTTACTATACCAACAAAGAATATTTAAATGACATATTGTAATTTATTGATTTATTGATTGCCTATTTTACTAATATTATTGAAATGTTATATAGTATTTTAGGAAATTAATGATATAATTTGATTATTGACATAAATTTTTAAATGACATGAAATTATTAATAGGAGTTTTTTAACACTTTAACATTATGGATGTGATGATTATAATTTCAATTGCATATATTAATTTGTAATAGGTTATTAGATTTTAAAATATAAATCTTTGCACGTCAGCATGCTGACTGAATGCATTGGAAATAATGACATATATCATCTTAAATACTGTATTCTTGCAAATAAAGATATTATTATTATATTAATGGAGAGAGATTTATAATCCAGGATCGTATACTCGGGTTCCGCCGTCTTACCTATTTCGGGTACCGCTTTGGAGTTCTGGCGAAAACGGTAATAGCTGTGACTGTGAATCTGTTCAGTCACGGGATGGTTGACCACGAAGTATCCGAGAGTCGAGACAGTAGCGATTTTCAAAAATAAACTCCAAAATCATTTTCTGGCACAATATTTTTCGTAGTTAGTAGAAAATTATTATATTATAAATCAAATATATTTATATTATTATATCTACTAGTGAATATATATTTTAAAATAGTAGCATTATATATATTTGTGTGTGTATTTAAATTGTGCTACATCGTTATGTACTGATTTATATTTGACGGTACACTGCCACTTTATCATAAAATATACTTACAAGAGATCACTCTGAGCAATAAGACCACCTTTGCTCACACGAGTGTTAAGAATTTATTTGTTGCAATGTTTGATTTGTTTGTGTAGAAGTAAAACAAAGAATTTATCTTTCTATGCTGATGACTGGCGATAGCGAGTCCAAACTCTAAGTTAACACAGTACGGGGACTTTCATCCAAAGTGGTCACGACGCGCCGCTAACGTGTACATTAACGATGGAAACAACGTATCTTTGTTGAGATTGGATCATTTGAATCCGGATCACTACAAAGATTCGAATCAGTAAAGTGTTTCATTTGCATCATTTGTATCAGTGACTCTGAACCGACATCATTGTGAGACAAACTGTATACACATGCGAGGAAATCCACAGGTGTGTGTAGTGAAACAATCCGCACTAGGTTGACTAAGGCCTGATCGCCATTTATTTTCTTGCTACTCTCTCCAGTCGTTCCCTCATGTCTGAGGATCGTGGTCAGCATCAGGGTTGCATGTACAGTGGATGATCTGCCTCCACTGGTTTCGGTCCAGCGCGTCTCTTGCAACCGTGTAAAATTTGGAGGTCGATGAGTCTTTGATCTGGTCGGTCCATCTCGTTGGTGAACGACCGCGCGCTCTTTTGCCTGCTGTGTTCCCAACTACAATCAATTTCTCCAGACTATCGTCTCCTCTGCGGACTGTGTGGCCGAAGTAAGAAAGGATGCGCTGCCGGCATATGATTGACAGGCGAGTTTTAATTCGAAGCTGGGCCAGGATCGATGCATTGGTGCGTTTCGCAGTCCAAGGTATTCTCAACATTCGCCTCCAGCACCACATCTCGAGCGCATCAATCCTTTGTCTTTCTCGAGCCAATATTGTCCATGTTTCTGCTCCATACAAGAAGATAGGAAATGCTAGAGCTCGTATTAATCTGATCTTGGTCTTAATACTAATTCCTCTCTTCTTCCAGATGCCACTTAATCGGGACACGGCATCCCTTGTCATTCCGATCCTCCGTTTAATTTCGGGGCCACAGCTGCCATCGCTGTTGATCTGGATTCTTGCTACAATGATGGAAAAAACGTAATTTTGTTGAGATTGGATCATTTGAATCCGGATCAATACAAAGATTCGAATCAGTAAAGTGCTTCATTTGTGTCAGTGACTCTGAACTGATTAAATCGGTTCAGAATCACTCATATAAATGTTCTGATATCTGATCTGATATATGATACAAATACACTGATATAAATATTGATTTTGATTCATTTGTATCAGGCAATCGTGTAAGCGTCGCGTATCGAATAAAACCGAGATGCAATTGAGCGACGTGATTCGAAGCGCTCCGACTCTGAACTATTCACTTATCTCAATCGTGCGAGCGCCGCGTGCCGATTGAAACCGAGATGCTATTGAGTGAATGATTAATTAGAAGCGCTGTTAGAGTTTTGAATCAGTGTATCACTTGGAAGATAGATAGATAGATAGATAAACTCTTTATTTACATATCTTCATCACACACAAACATAGTTACACGGACAAACTTAAATTAGACTAAGCTAAAACTTAACAATAACTAAATAAATGCAAACTATAAACTAAGTTGTGTGTACTGCAGAAGTGTAAATAGGTCGTAGCTCAGTGGCTGGGATTGCCCACATACGGATGTGAACAAAGCACTGGTATTCTGCTACAACCTGAGGGTTTCATGCGCACAAAATTAAAGAATGTAAAAGAAAATACATGAATTTATATAAGGATGTATATATTATATAAGTGTGTGGATATAAATATACTAACATACATAAAGACAATTAACATTGTCATAGTACATAAGTAAATAAGATTAAAAGAAAAAGTAATAAAAATATATAATGTTGTTTGGAATGATTTGGTGATTATAACTATATATTTAATTCATTAAATCTTCTCGCCTCTTATGTTCAAATGGCAAAATCCGTCACCAAGTATCTCCTTGGAATACCCAAATGCTGTTTGTTTAAAAGATACAATTTTATATGCTTCTTAAACAAAGATCTCGAAGTCAGTTGTCTCAAGGGTGGAGGTAAATTGTTCCAGCATTTGGTAGCTAGGTAGCGGAAACTGCCAGTAAAAGCTATACTTTTATGAGGTGAGTTTTCTAAAAGACATCTACAGGCTCTGGTACCATATCTGTTATGAAAAGAAGATGTTTTAAGTTTGCAAAAGAGATATGTCGGCTTCCCAAATTTTAAGACATCAAACACCAGACAAGCAAGGTGCAAATGTCTCCTAGAGCTCATACTGAGTATAGAAGCCTCATTTAAATATGGTGAAATGTGACTCCTAGGCGGTTTTTGAAACAGAAGCGACAACATGCGTTCTGTACTCTCTGTACAAGGCGGCGAGTCTTTGACTGCAAGCGTGGACCATATACCAAGTCTCCATAATTAAGTTTCGACAATATTAACGATTCGCAAAGTATTATTCGTATCTTTTCACTAAGTAGGAAGAAACGACTCACTAAGTCGTTTCTGTAAAGATTGACACATCTCTAGTGTACATTAGAGCGCGGGTCACCGTACGCCGGTGGTCGGTCCCAGTAAGTCACCAATGGGTACAGTCCGGTGGTAAGTCACAGCTGGCGCTCGTACGGCAGGCAGCAGCGGCGCGGGTCGCAGTACGCGGGCGCCGGCCGCGGCGCCGCCATGCTGAACAACGCCTCGGGGTCGCATACAAACTTGTACACGTAACGTTCACCTGAGAACAATCGCAATATATATTGTAGGAGATATGAAAAAAAATATGTCTACAGAGGGTATAAAAGCGAGTGCAAACTATTGACCCGGGCATTGCTGTCCGCCATTTTTGCGTGTTATCCCTGTCGAAAAACAGATGGCGCTACATGTACTATGTAGCGTTCGTGCGTCCGACAGCAGCCGAATTTATCCGAGCGCTCTCGAGCTCAGAGGCTTCGTGGCGACTTCACAGACTTCACTTCTCATTTAGTTGTCGACGAGAACACATGTTTTTCAAATTACCCTCTATAGCTTTCTATTAAATATTAGTTGAGTTTATTTTGCATAAGTACTCTATTGTAGCAGGTGTTATTTTGCGGAATCGGTGACTCACAAGCGGGCAACAGATCCTGAAGATGTCTCGCTGAGAGACAAAACACGTGTCGACCTTGTCTGCTTGTTGGACAAGTCATCATCAACTGCGCGGAATCAGCAAAAAACAATATCCTTTGTAATAGTATTTTGCATAAATTAATTCAGAGCCAATGGCATCTAGTGTTTTGTAAAAAGTTACGTCATTCTCTTAATAATAGCGTGGATCTTCTTATAATATTATATTTATTTTGAAAAGAGTAAAGTACTATTTTAATTGTAAATAAAAATAAGGATAACAGTAATAACTAATAATAGCTTTATTTTCCAGAAAAGAACATAATACAAAATTTCGGAATTATTAAAAAAAATCCCACACTATAAAGCTTTTAGCTTGTAAAGTGTGATTTATTGTATTATGGTTACGTAATAATTAACAAGTTTAAGAAGCCTACTTGGAATACACATATTACACTATGCACAAGTAAAATTTAAGTAAGTAAGTGAACTAATACTAACAAAACTTACACACACGAAAATCCAGACACTAATTGATGCACCTACATTAGTAAAATTACAAAATACAAATTAGCGAAGAGAAATCAAGATGTCCTCAGAATCTCGATATGTCCACGATATAAATTCAGACTTAAGTTTATATTTCACATTCAGCAAACTGAGCTGGCACAATTTTTACATTACATTAATTTTGTTGTAAATAAAAGGTTTCCTAAATAAAGCAAAACGCGTAGCCCAAGCGGTTCTCATTGTTGGAAGCGGAAGTCTAAAAGTACCCTTTATCAAAATACTAGCGACCCGCCCCGGCTTCGCACGGGTGCAGTGAAAAAATGGTTATGGTGGGTTATCCCTAAGAGATAGACATATACCATCGCGGACTTTTTTGTGGATTTTTGTAAGTTGTACAATACTGTAGTACATTATTTTGGTCTATCTCGTAGGGTTCAGCCAGCGTTTGCAATATAAGCGCAAAAAAACGTGCTTATTTACATCACATTAGAAACCTTTAAATTTATCAGTGTTTCTCTACTATATTATGCATTTATTATACATACAAACCTTCCTTAAGAATCACTCTATCTATTAAAAAAAAACCGCGTCAAAATCCGTTGCGTAGTTTTAAAGATCTAAGCATACATACGGACATACAGCGAAAGCGACTTTGTTTTATACTATGTATTGATATTGGTATTCATTTAGTTTTAGAATTAAAGTAAAGTAATATAATAAACACTAGCTGTACCCACGACTTCGCCCGCCTGGAATCGTAATTTTAGGTAGCATTTTTTATTAATCTTCAAATAAGACACATATTCATAAAATTTGTATATATTTATACCATATAAAAAAGTAGCCTATATCCTTCCTCACGGTTCAGTGGTTTTGATGTAACAGACAGATTAATTTTCGTATTTTTGTAGAGAAATATAATATGTCAATCAACAACAATACTGTTATATATCGCAATATGGAACCGCGCAATATTATTGTTAATAGACCTGTGCGTTCGCGACCTTATACAAAAGTAAATCTTATAGCATGATTCAGTATTCATTCTTCTTCATTTAGGCTTATTATTAGCGAATTTCATGTATAACTTTGGTATTTCTATACCGATTTCTATGATTCTTTTTTATGGAATAGAGGAAAGTGCATGAAACTGCAAACCCTGCACCCCGGGAAAGGTGCAGAGTTATGTGGGGCTCTCCTCCCCAGAAGGGGGTATGACTACCCACTAAGAACCTCAGCGATGCTCCTCCACTGACGCCTGCAGGGAGCGCTCGATCGACGGCGCATGCGACATCGCCGTCAGACGCACCGAGGAGAACCGCTCACGGCGTGACGGGGTCGTTGGAACTCGTAAGGACAATACCACAACCTAAGCAGACGACCGTGGAATAGAATCTTTCCTGCTTGTAGTAATAAAAGACACATCTTACCGGCGACCTTTTGCATGATGCCTTTCTCGTAGTAATAGCGCAGCGAACGTGAGAGCTTGTCGTAGTTCATGGCGGGCCGGTTCTTTTGCGCGCCCCAACGACGCGCCACCTGGAAAACATGGCCGGTTCCGGTATAGTAAACGACAGAAAGTTACACTTGTGCATAACGTCATCTCCTGAGGAGCGGTGGCTCTCCCTCCAAGCCTAGATCATTAGGACCATGACTTTGGGCTGAGTTTGGTCGGTAGCACACATCGTCTGGAGTTCGCCGCCTGTACGAGGGCGTCGTGCGATCTGTGGCCATGTATCCCGTGTGGTCGCAAGACTGCGCGAGGTCCCCCCACTGCAGAGCTCTGCTACGGAGCCTGTAGCAGATAATGGCCATACGGATCGTACGAGGCTACCGTACCATCTCGTACGAGGCGGCAACGGTTCTGGGACACTCCCCCCCATTCGACATCCTGGTCGACATGTACGCGGCGACGTATGCGTCGCGGCGTGTCGACCGGGGGAGGGATGGGGGAGCGCCCCGGAACTCGCGCACGAAGTGCCTAAGCGGGAGTGGCACCGATGGATTGTGGCGGCCTGGCGTGCGCAGCTCCAATTACGGATCTGCGCGCGCCAGCGGGCAGTCGGTGCCGTACTCCCGCACCTCGAAGCTTGGCCACTGGAAGGATGAGGTCACCTACCGATTGACTCAGATACTCACTGCTTCGGTGAGTATCTGTGTCGAATAGGATGGGAGGGATCGACACATTGCCACCACTGCGCATCCGACCTCGACTCGGCCCAGCACACGCTGGCGGAGTTCCCCGTGTGGGCCTCCGAGCGCCGAGGCTTGGTCGCAGAGATCGGGCGAGATCTGTCTCCGCCGGCATTGATTGCGGCAATGCTGGCGGACGAGGGAGGTTGGAGGGCTGTTGCCTCCTTCTGTGAAGCAGTGATGCTTCAGAAGGAGGCCGCCGAGCGGGGTTGGGAGATGGCCAATCCCGCTCGAAGGAGGTGACGCCGGGCTCGGTAGCACAGCTGCGGCGCCGCCGCGGGTCGCCGGCGGGCGCGAGGAAGTCGCGACCGCTACGGCGACCCGGGATGGACCACGCCCCTTCCGTGGCCGGGGGGCGTCGTCAGTGGAGGAGATCGGGGGAGGTAGTGTAGCCTGCCCCGAGGAGGGCTCCCCCGTAGGCAGGGGGGCGGAGGCTGGGGGTTCCCGGAAGTCGCGTTCCCGGGGGCTCCCTACATGCCTTAAGAAGGCCATCCCTGAGGTTTTTAGTAGGTAGGCCTCCCCCTTCCGGGGAGGAGAGCCCCACATAACCGCCGGCTCACCACAGCCGGGGTATGAAATTTAATGCATTTTCCTCAGGGGAACAGAAAAAAAAGAAAGCATATATCGCCTGAGTCGCTTCGATCAGTCGGGAGTCTGACATAATCATCGCGATGTTTGATTGCGGTGGTATATGACGATTCTCGGCTTCTCCACTCCAAAGGGAAAAAGAGACTCGAAATAATAAATGGCCTGGACTCCCGCCAAAGTTAACGTTTCGATTGGGGTTTTCTTAACTACATAAAACATGTTTTGTTTCTAATCATATACATATAAGGAACGTCGATGGCGCTGTGATATCGGCGCTATACGAATCGGACGATTCGAGATAGAGATGTGTCAATCTTTTCAGAAGCGACTCACTGAGTCGTTTCATTAATAATAAATAAATAAATAAATAAATCTTTATTATGACATATACATGTTCATAGATTTAAATTTAATGTACTTCTTACGTAATATATACATAGGTACCATTTCAGAGTCCTGTAAGTACACTATGAGTGAAAACGTCGGCAGTAGTAATAGTGAAAACTGTGTTACAACCGCCAGCGCCCACCCCTATAAACATGTAAACATTTTTATATCTAAGAACACACAACATATATATAAAAGTAATAAATGGTTCTATGTTAAAATTTATTAATGTTAATTCATTAAGTAAAATAGATCAAACAAACAAAAAATATAGGCTATAATGTAACTGCGCTCAAACGCCAAACTACCCATCCAGTTTCAGGAGTTCTTCTGTTTCAATATAGTTTAGATTGCGAAGCCAATTTTGTATTTTAATTTTACAATTATGAATTGTCAAAGAAAAAAATTTATTAATTTTGTTACTCAAATTGTACAGGCGATTACTCAAAACATAGAAATGACGCTTAGCCAATACAGATTTACAAAGTTCAGTTTTACAAATGCGACTATTGTAGCGGATTGGAATAGGCTTAAAATCTATAAGTTTATGTTTTCGTAGAATAGTAGACACAAGAAAGAGTTTACGAACACTTAAGACTCCACAATCATTATACAAAGCATCCGTACTGTAACGCCGCGGCTTTCCAAGCATGACTTTTAGAACAGCCCTCTGAGCTCTCTCAAGCAAAGAAGAACCAATGCCTCCCCAAACGATAACACAGTAGTGCAAAATGCTTTGAGCTAGTGCATAATAAACACATAATAATGTAATGTATTCAATTCAATAATGTATTCAAGTGATTCACTGATTAAAATCTCTAACAGCACTTCAAATTATTCATCTCGGTTTCATTCGATACGCGACGCTTACACGATTGACTCAGAGTCACTGATACAAATGAATCAATACCAATATTTTGTATCAGATATCAGAATATTTGTATCAGTGACTCTGAACAGATTTAATCGGTTCAGAATCACTGATACAAATTATGCAAATGAAGCACTTTACTAAATCGAATCTTTGTACTGATCCGGATCCAATGATCCAATCTCAATAAATATACGTTTTTTCCATCATTAATTTGAGGATGTTGTGAATATAAACTCGTAATAGTAAGGAAGCGTTGTTTATCAATTCCTTTCTCACGGAATGTCTAATCAGTCGAAGCGAACCGACAGTTTTGTATAACGACAACCAGTCGGCACAAAAACTGTGTGGCAATGTTAGGTTTCACTCAAAAACGAAGCTTTGTTCCGCGGGTCGCCGGCGGGCGCGAGGAGTCGCGAGCTACGGCGATCCGGGATGGACCACGCCCCTTCCGTGGCCGGGGGGCGTCGTCGGTGGAGGAGACCGGGGGAGGTAGTGTAGCCACCCCCGAGGAGGGCTCCCCTGTATCGACGGGGGAGTGGAGGCTGGGGGTTCCCGGAAGTAGCTTGGTAGTTCCCGGGGGCTCCCTACATGCCTGAGGAAGGCCATCCCTGAGGTTTTTAGTGGGTGGGCCTCCCCCTTCTGGGGAGGAGAGCCCCACATAACCGCCGGCTCGCCACAGCCGGGGTATGCAATTTAATGCATTTTCCTCAGGGGAACATAAGAAAAAAGGCATCGCTTTGTTAGGGAATTGGTTGAGGAAGGCACTGTAGTCGTCAGGACACCTTCTGACCAGATGCTAGCAGATTTTTCGATTTAGCCTGTAAATACTGCTGTTTAAGCGTTTTATAAATAGTACTAGCAGATCCGACAGATAGGGTTTAGTTAGATAGTTACTGGTAGGCTAGGAAAGTTAGGTAGACTAGTGTTTTCTATATTTGTGTATATATATTTATATAGTCGTTTGTGATTAAGGCGGTGTATTATGAATATAAACTCCATGTCTATATCATAGAGCAGCTAAGACGACGTTTTAAAAATAAACTAATCAGTTACAGTTGTTCAGTTGTTTCGCCTAAGATGGTTGCTTTTATTTATTCCATTGTACCTCTTATATTAGTTTCCTAACGGAGGAGCCCGGGGTTGATTTTGCCATATACTAATGTAATTTCCGTTTTTTCGAATTTCATATGTACATTTATCTGCGGTGAAGGAAAACATCGCGAGACTACCTGCGTACTCCTGCGAAGAAATCAAAAGGTGTGTAATCAGCCGATCCGCACTGGGTCAGCGCGGTTGAGTATAGTCTGATCGCCCTAACATAGCTCTGATAATCGTCGGTGGCTTCGGATATGAGCTATAACGGTGATGGCAATGTCCGCTTAATATGTGTGGAGCGTCGTTAGTAATGATGGAAAAAAAGTATCTTTATTGAGATTGGATCATTTGTATCCGGATCAATACAAAGATTCGAATCAGTAAAGTGCTTCATTTGCATCATTTGTATTAGTGACTCTGAACCAACTAAATCGGTTCAGAGTCACTGATACAAATAGCAGTCTCCTTTGATCCTCGCAGAAGATCCAAGACAATCACGACTACGTCATGTTTGCCGTAAACAAACTATCAGGAGCCAAGAAGAGAAGCTTGATGCAATATTGTTTACACATTACAATATTAATTTTGCACTTTCTTAATTTTTTTTTTTTTTATATATATATTTCTTTTTATTCCAATATATGTTCGTATATGTGTATATATTTAAGCATACTGTAGTCCACATTGCATGCCGTGGCGACCTATAATTAAGAAAACACTTAGCTTTAAGTTTGTATTTTTGAATTATTCCTGTTTTTGTTAATACCTGTGTTTATCTTGTTGGTTGTCCAAATAAAAAAATAAATAAAAATAAATAAATAAATAAAGAAGGCCGCTTCCACAACACTATATCTTACCCCTTATTTACCAGGGTAGCAGTGGAGTCGTTTTAACCAAAATAAACAGATAAATATTTAAATGCAGACATGTAAATTTAGCTTTATCTATAAACGATAGATTGAATTGAATTGAATTAATTTTAAATTCAACTTAAATACGCTCTCTATCGAACAAGAACGTACGGCTCAATGTATGTCGCCCTAACCATAGATAATATAACACGAGCGTCCCCAACCAATCACTTAATTACTTGGCAAACTGCGGGAGGCCGCGCGAGGGCAAAGGGATCCTCCTGTATTGTCATAGACAATAGTTAATGTGAGGTGCGACGTGACAATGGACGAAGAAAGCGAACTTGTGAGGTGATTTCATTAAGTGCCTGGGTCCGGTTTTGGTGTATAAGCTTATATAATGCTTCTCAAGGCTGCATCGCATAATTATTGTATCGCATAATTATGCAGGTCTGGGTCACGCCGTCTAGACAAACGTGCGTGTGATGTTTTGTTTGTGACTGAACTCACGACACGATAAACATGGCAAACCTGCCGTGACATGTTTTTAACCCGGCGTGAATGAGGTTGGGTATGTCATACCCGAAAAATTTCTAAACGCAGATATTTTAATGTTATTGTTGCCATGCAAGTCCTGTTGTTTCAGTAGCTGGAGGTAAAGATGCAAGGGGTGAGGTACGGTATCGAGTTTAGTGTTGCACCGGCGGCGACGGCAAATACACATGCGTACCCGCGGCTGGGGTACGGAATTGTGTTGATTTGTAGGTGTAATTTTGGTGCTCTATTACTTGATCTCACAAGACTTTTCAGTTCCTTTTTTATTTATAATAATTAGAAGACACTATTGTTATATTGATTTACCAAAGTTGGAATTTTGTTAGATTTTTAATGGCAAAAGAAATTAATTGCCTAAATTTATATTTTTCGAAAATAATTTAGATATTTTGTTATTTCAATAAAAAATAATGCTGCTTAACTTAATGTTGATATTTTATTTACTCATCTTGTTGAATAGTTACTATTATTAATATATCTTAAGCGTTAATTCTAATTACACAATCATAGTATCAAAAAATTTACATAAAAATTTTGGGTAAATCATACCCACCTCATAGCTGACGTAACAATTTCTCACCTCATTCACGTCGGGTTAAAAACGATTAGAAAAAATCCGGATCTTAGTCGCGATTTGGAATGTTGGCTTGTTCTGCTGCCTGAACAGCTACTCGGTTGTAGCTTTTAAGATTAGTATGTACCACGCGTATACTATTTTAGCACAAAATAAGTGAATTGGAATCAAAAAGTACTTTGTGATTGGAATACACTATGAAATGGCACCACAGATTAAATATTCGTAATGACACTGGACGCAAACACAAGCACGTATATGATGGTCCTAACGCCACTACTACCACGAAAATATCACATTTATATATAATTTTATTTTTATAGTACTATCATATACTTTTATCATGTTTATTATAAGTTATGTATGTCTATTTTAAGTTATGTATAATATTAATAATGTATATTTATCAATTAATATATAATTGTGTATTATATATTGTTTCCCGTACGTCACAAATGGAAAGGCCCTGCCAGAATATCAGCGCTTTGCGGCATCATATATGGCGCAAAGCACATGCTGAGGTAGGAACCTTTTGGCTTGGCACATGTCTATATTTTATTTTAAACTACTTATTGTATTTTATTATTTGTAATGTTGTATGTCTGTGCGAGTCAATAATAGTACATTATGGTACAAGTGTGTAATGTTGGTGATTACCGCTGAGGCGCATTGAGGCCCGAGCCGTCAGGCGCGGGTCTTAAGGAGCCGAGAACGGTAATCATCAATACACACGTGTATCATACAACGTTTTTCAACACACTTCTGAATAAAATAATACTTAAATAAAAAACCATTTTCTTCATAAATTGTATTTGCAGACATCTTAATTAATAACTAACTAAATAACTTCAAAAGAGAAAACGAGACGAGTTGTGAAAAATGTTTCGTAATGGCGGGAAAAATTAATCAGTTTTCCTAAGCGCGCGCATCGGCCATAGACTAATAAATTTAGTAATGGCGGGAAAAATTAATTAGTTTTCCTATGCGCGCGCATCGGCCATAGACTAAAAAATGAGGTTTCTTTTTTTTTGGGCTTTTCGCGGATAGCTTTTTAGCGCATATAATATAAGCGTAACTCAACCAATAATATTAAAAAAAAAGCTATTACTCACTCGTGAATAATAGTAATGAAAAAGTCACAGTTTGATTATAGGTGTCATTATGTGCCTAATTGCCATGGGATTAGAGCCACTTTATGAGGAAGTGTGTTGAAAATGTTTTTGACGTGAAACGTCTTTAAAATCGCGCCGAAACATACGGGTACCAGGTTTAAAAAGTGGACCGTAACGAAAAGGTCTATATCATCGTACCTTAATAAGTAAAAAACTATTATTCGCTCGTGATTCTAGAGTAGAATCCTGAGCGTGTCGAGGGATTCAAAGGCACGAGATGCAAACAACTTTGCTCTCGTGTGACACACATAACTTTTCACTTCAGCAGCGAGAACAAATATCATACCTACTTTGGAAATAAAATAAGACACAGGAACGAGTGTCAGGCAGATCCAATGTCCATTAGCATATTATCTTAGGGCGAAACAACATAGTCTGTATGGTTATTCCATTAGTTACTATACATAGGTTACTATACTCTGTGGTTAGCTTTGTCTCACTAGTGAGTAAAAATCGATTTTACTCACTGATTTTAAGCAGCAAAACCTTCATGTTTGAGCTACTGAAGGGAAAATGTTTTTTCTTTGTTTGTTTATACGCGAGGGGCGCCCACCTCCTCCGGCTCGTGCAGCTTGAACTCGAGCCCGCGGCCGGTCCAGGCCACGCAGCGCGCGCCCGACGCCAGCAGCGACACCAGGAACTGCCACAGCTGCAGCGCGCCCCGCCGCCCGCCCACGCCGCCCACGGCGCCGCCCACGGCTGCCGCGCACATACCAAAAATCAACATCAAAATCAAAATAATCTTTTCATCCCACCACCTCGGAAAGTGTAATTTTGCGCTTCGAAATCTGGCTGGAAAATTCTATTTTATTCGCTTGAGCGGCAAAGTAGATTTGAATTTAGAACATCACATATAATGAGTACTCAATATAATTGTAAATTCAAAACGTCACTAAACCTATTTAATGTAACCTCTACGGTGCCAAATTTATGATTAGAACTTTTTAAATTGTGAAAAAATTTATATTTGGAACCTTCTTGTTTCTTTGTTTTATTTGCGTGCTTCGCGCCATTCTAGTTTTCACGTTTTATTGCTTAATATAATTTGTCATTATAAATTGTTTTCTTTTTCATTTTGTCATTTCCTCGCTGAGGTGGGATGAAAAGTTACGTATTGCACTCGAGTGGAAAGATTTTTCACCTTGTGCTCGTTTGTTTCCCTCGCTGACGCTCAGGATTCTAATTTAGAATCCTTCGCTTGCTCGGTCATCCAAATCGAGCACGCGGTTAAAAAGGAACTTTCCACTCTTGTATAATAAATAACTATTATTCAACACTAGCGGACCCGACAGACTTCGTCCTGTCAAAAAGATTTGTGAAGTGGCAGTTTTTTGTTCTTACTTATTCTATAGGCTGAGCTGCCTCCTAGTTTGAGAGTGGCCAGTACTAAGGCATCATTCAAAAAACATGTGCGAAGACATTTTCTGGAGTCAGTCTAAAATTGGTATTTATTTATTTATTCATTATAGGGCTACCAACATAAGTTACAGCACATTAAAGTTAAATACATAGATCAAATTTCCTAATTGCTTACTGCACTTACAATTATAGGTTAACCACAGCTTGCTTAACTTTATAATAAAACTTAACTATAATAATAAAATTAAAATTGAGTTTATGCCATCTAAAGTACGTCACAATATATGAAAAAAAAATACATACAAAAAATAAATTAAATTAAATTGAAATTGAGGTAATGTCAAAGTGCATCATGAGATCTAAGTGCTTTTATAAATTTAGAGAGGCTTTGAAAATTTATGTCAAGTTCCGGAATTTTTCTACTTAAATTATTATACAGACGTGCCAAGCGAACAACGGGAGAACTGCGACCCATTCTTGTTCTACAAAACCTGGCCTTAAATAAACCACAAGGATATCTTGGTATGACAACAATATGTATATAATTATATATAATGTATGTATGCGTGTGTTTATATATGTGTATATATTGTATATGTATGTATATTTATATTTTATTTATTTATTTATTTAACGATTTATTGTACACAAAAGAAAAAAAACAGGAAAATACAAAATTATAGACAGTACAATAGGTGTGGCTTATTTCTAATGAAATTTCTTCCAACCCACCTGTGATAGGAAAAAAAAAAACAGAAACGTGGATGTCGCGTGTACAAATATATATAATAGTTGTATAACAAAAAGTACACATACTTAATACTTACATACATACTTATACATATATACACTAATAAATACATACATATATAAACATATATACATGGATATATACAAACTTAGATTAGGTTTAATATAATACAGCAAAATTGAGAGGATAGTTAATCACGTTAAGGAAAGATAGTGCTCTTTTACTTTCTTCTTGAAAAGCAAGAAAGAACGAATGTCTCGCACTGAAGGCGGAAGTGCATTCCATAATTTAACTGCATGAACAGAAAAAGAGTTAAGGAAGAAATTAGTGCGGAAAACATCAGAGGGAAGTTTAAGAAGAGTACGAAGATGAGATCTGCAAACAACATCAGGAGAATAAGCAAACTCAAAACGAGAGCGAAGGTAAGTAGGATAAATTGGGTTATAAAGAATGTTAAAAAGGAGAAAGAGGATGCGCGAGTTTCTGCGGAGTCTGATAGGAAGCCATTTTAGTTGGGAACGAAATTTAGAGACATGATCATACTTACGCAATCCAAAAATGAAGCGTAAACACAAGTTCTGCAGTCGTTCGAGTTTGTCAAGGAGCTCCTCTGTAAGGTCTAGATAACAAGCATCAGCGTAGTCAAGTATAGGCAGTATTAGTGACTGGGCTAAGGTAACTCTCGTTTGGACTGGTAGGAAGCACTGAAGAGATTTTAAGGTGTGAAAGGAACAGAAAACTTTGCGACTTACCTCATTAATGTGTGACTTCCAGTTCAAGTTGCTGTCAAAAATGACACCCAGATTTTTGGCTGATTTACTGAAAGGAATTTTGGTATCGTCTAGGATCAAAGGTGACAGCGCGTTGAGATGAAGTTGCTTGGTTAAATACGTACTTCCTATGATTAATGCCTTCGACTTTATAGGATTTATGCAAAGTCCATGAGCCTTAGCCCAAGTACTTATTCTCTTTAGATCCTCATTTAGTAATGCAATACTCTCATCAATTTTGGAAATAGAGAAGTGACGATATAGTTGCAAATCATCGGCGTATAGATGAAAGTTACAATCAATAATAGAGGAAACAGTATTGATGAAGCAAGAAAAGAGAAGAGGAGAGAGTATTCCACCCTGAGGAACCCCCGTAGACAGGCTACACCAGTTAGAAAGGGCATTGCTTTGTCGGATGCATTGGGATCGATTACGGAGATAAGAATCAAACCAGGCAACAGCACTTTGTGAAATATTGAGTGAACTAAGGATACCAAGTAGAACATCGAAATCAACCGTATTGAATGCGTTGCTGAAATCTAGGAGCAAAAGGCAGGTAAGATTCTTGTTCTCCATGGCAAACCTTATGTCATCAGTAACTTTGATGAGAGCACTAACCGTGCTGTGACCCGGTCTGAAACGGATTGGAAAGGACTGAGTAAATGGTTGGAATACAAATGCCGAGAAAGTTGGTTATGGGCTAAATGTTCTAGGACTTTAGAGAGAAAGGGTAAAATAGAAATTGGCCTGAAGTCACAGAAATCTTGAGGATTGGAGATTTTGGGCAAAGGTATAATGTGAGCTTTTTTCCAAGCAGAAGGGAAATAGCTACTAGAAAATGAGGAATTGAGGATGTGAGTAAGGATAGGACAAAGCTCATTAAGTAGAGGTGAGATCATTTTAGAGCAAATCGTATCACTGCCAGACGCAGTGGAGGAGATTGCCGAAATCGCCTTTCTCACTTCGTCATTAGAAACAGGGTTGAAATGGAATGAGGGACAGGTAGGCTTAGGAGCATCCGACAAACGGCGTAAGGTATCAGCTTTAATGTTTGAATCTAATGGGGTCGAAGAAAATGCAAAGTGTTTATTTAGTGAGTTGATATCCACATTAATGCTCGAATCGTTACTTTTACCAATACCTATAGATTTAAGGAATTTCCATGATTCAGCAGGCGATTTACCGCTTAATGAATCATGGAAATACCTTCTTTTGGCATCTCTGCACAAATGATTACACCGATTCCGTAGCAACTTGAAACGTAACAGATTTTGATCAGAAGGAAAGCGTTTATAGCGGTTTTTGGCTTTGTCTCTTTTGGCCATTATTTCCTTTATATCAATCGTAAGCCAAGGCGCCGGATAATGCCTTACTTTAATACGTTTCAATGGGGCGTACTTATCGAAGAGATTTAAAACACGAGAATTAAAAATTTGTATCTTGCTTTCTACGCTGTCATTGCCAATAACTTCGGACCAATCCATTCGAGAAGCATCAAATCTTAATGAATCTAAATCTAAATTTTTAAAGCTACGAAAGTCACGATACTGCGCTTTTTCTCTTAGGCGGACGAACTTTAAATGATAAATAAATTAAATCATGGTAGGAGAAAATAGAGGAAAGTTGACCATGAGCAGCTACTTTCTCCAGAGAGGAAACAATAGTTAGGTCAAGGAGAGATGGCGTACAATTTGGAGAAAAATGCGTAGCAGAAGAGGGTAGGATATGCAAGTTGAAAGAAGAGACAGTATCCTGAAGGAGTCGAGAACGATAGTTGTTTTTGAGGAGGCACATATTGAAGTCACCTAATAGAATAATATCAGAATAAACTGGACACAGTTCACCGAGTACTTTATCTAAAGAAGGAAAATAGTTGATTTTGAGATTTGGGCTATACAATACCCCGAGTAGTAATTTTTTGTAGTTAATAATCACTTCTATAAACAAGTACTCAGCAGATTCACTATAGAGGCTAGGAGAAGAAGTAACAATTTTATATGGTAAATCTGCACGTAAATAGATGGCCACTCCTCCCCCACCCTTCCCAGTTCTGTCATTTCGAATTAGAACATAACCAGGAAGAGAGTATGAAGTGGATAATAGCGAAGGTTTTAAAAAAGATTCAGAAATAAGAATTGCATCTATGCGAGTATTTGAAAAGGATAACAAGAGATCTGTGTGGTGAGACGGAATGCTCTGTGCATTAATATGAACCACGTTAAAAAAGTTTAAACAAGTAGAAAAGACAGATGATAACTGTTCATGCAGTGTTAAAGGTATTGGCGAAGAATCGCCTTCTGCACTCCGGAAACTATCCGACGAAGCAGAGCACGAAAAATAGCTGTCATCTAAGATGTTTTCAAAAATATCCATACAATATCATAAATACCTTAATAAAAAAATAAAAATAAAATATATATATACAAAACAAATTATAACTAAAAACAATACAATAAATACAACTATGATAATATAATAATGATCAAAAAAATATAATGTATATTATATATGTATATTATAACCAGAGTGATGGGGTAGTCGTTTATGCCAAGCAGTCATTACAAGTCACAGTGGAAGAACCCGACCTTCAAGACAGCAGTTGTTTAATTATAAAGACTATTCAAAGCACAACCATAATTGCTATTTATAGATCCCCAGCACAGAGAACCCTAAATTCTTTTCTCAGCTCACTAAATCAAATCTTGCAAACCTTGTCAAATTACAAAATATAATATTAACTGGTGACCTCAACATAAATATTAAAGCTGATATTCCCGATGCAGGGACGCATGATTATCTTAATCTATGCTCATACTTCGGCCTTTTACCCGCTCACACTTTACCTACTCATCAAAGCGGATCGTGCCTAGATCACATGATGGTAAAATGCATATCAGCATGTAACACACTTGTGACTAACTCGTCAATCACTGATCATCTTGCTGTTTTACTTTCCTTAAATTTAGAGCTGCCTAAGCAAAATAATAATCGCGTTAGACTGAAAACAAACATGACTCATCTTGATCACGACATGTGCGGAATTGACTTTAGTCCAGTTTATGAAACTGCTGACCCTGATGAATCTATTACATTCTTAATTAATACGATTCAGCGCGTGTTAAAAAATAATACCATCTCAATACCAATCAATAAAAAATACTCTAATTTAAAAACCGTGGATTACACCTGGTCTTGTGAAATGCATAAGACACACAGGGATAAATTACATCAAAAGTCAAAACGTTATCCAGCTAACTTGATCCTGCAGATTACCTACAAAAGATATAGAAATTACTGTAATAACTTATTAAGAAAATTAAAAGATAACCATGATAAAAACGAGTTGCGCAGAGCAGGTAACAATTCTAGGTTATTATGGAGTCAAATAAAAAAGTTGACTTACACAGCAAAGCTATCAGACCCAATGTCGAATTTATTGTTAAGTAAGGCTTCTCCACTTTTGTCTGTTAACTATACCAACGACTTTTTTGTAAACGTTGGAAAAAATCTGTCTGAGCAATTAACACGACAAAACTCTAATAGTTATCAGTCGGCGCATTTAAAAACAACACGTCAAATAAACACCTTTGGCATGATGGATACAGACGAACATGAAATAAGTCAGATAATTTCCCGTTTAAAAGACAATAGTGCAGTTGGATGGGATGGTATAAGCAACAGAATCCTTAAGAGATTTCAGCATATATTTGTCAGACCTCTAACATATATATTCAATAATTGTATGTTAAAAGGCGTTTTCCTAGATATTTAAAAAAAGCGGTAGTCATACCTATCTATAAGTCAGGGAACAGGGATCTCATTACAAACTACAGACCGATATCGATACTGCCTTCTATATCAAAAATCTTTGAAAAAATAATCAATAAAAGGTTAGTCGACTATTTGGAAAAATTCAAACTACTTTCCTCTTGTCAGTTTGGTTTCAGAAATAAATTATCTTCTGCAGATGCGGTTCATGAGCTATCAGACTTTTTAACTAAACAACTTTGCCAAGGAGAGCAAACTTTGGGAATTTTCCTCGATATGGCTAAAGCTTTTGACACAATTTCGATTCCCATACTTTTGCGCAAATTAGAAGCTTTGGGCATTAGGGGTGCCCAACTGAATCTTTTTGAAAACTACCTAAGTGAGCGCTGTCAATGTGTCAGAATCGGAAACATTAGTAGCCATTATCAAAACAATACATCCTACGGAATTCCACAAGGCAGCGTACTCGGATCGACTCTATTCTTAGTATACATAAATGACCTCCTAAATATCGAGTTAAAGCACGGCAAGATAATATCTTACGCGGATGACACAGCCTTAGTATTTAGCGCACAAACGAGCACAGAGTTGTTTCATAACGCACAACTAGGTTTTAATGCTGTACATACCTGGCTTCGTTCTAATTTACTAACATTAAATGCTGAAAAAACAAAATATCTCCATTTTACCTTGCGAAAATCTCATATTAATCAGTTTTATCCACAAATATATGCACATCAATGTAATAATAACCTACCAGTCAACACTTGCGATTGTCCCATTATTCTAAAGTCCAGTCATATAAAATATCTCGGTGTTATCATTGACGAAACACTTTCATTTCGACCACATATAGAGAATCTGGTAAACAGAGTGCGTAAGTTGATGTTTGTATTTAAAAAACTTAGGTCTATAGCTGACGAGAATATTATCAAACAAGTTTACTTCGCCCTTTGTCAGTCTGTGTTACAATACTGCATTATTACTTGGGGTGGAGCACCAAAAACCAGCCTACTACCCTTAGAAAGAGCCCAGCGCGCAATCTTAAAAATATCACATTCTCAACCCTTTTACTATCCTACGCGTCTCGTATATGAATCATGCAAAGTGTTGACTGTCCGCCAGCTTTTCATTATGCACACATTATTAAAGCAACATTGCAATCTTTCATATGATACTAATATCACTAACAAAAGGCGGAGAGATATAGTCTGCCAGTCAAATACCTTTACAAAATATGCTTTTATACATAGATATTTTTCATTTCTAGGACCATTTATTTATAATAGGCTAAATAGAGTACTCGATTTATATAGCTTAAATTATTTTAATTGCAAAAAACTTAGTTATAAGCATTTACAGAGTTTGTCCTATGACCAGACTGAAGAACTACTAGTTATATGTAAATAGGTAATTAAGTAATTTCTAATATTCTTATTGCATAATATTCATGCAAACAAAAATCTGTATAATGAAGCATAACTAACAATAAGATGATTCAACATAACATAACTTCTGTATTTGTATTATTGATTTATTGTGATTTAGCAGTGTTTTAGCATGTAAGCATTTTTTTCTCACCTGAAACACAGGTTCAACCTAGTTCAGGTAACACTATCTTAGGTAAATAATTTATATAAGAATAATGTTAATGTCAATGCCCTATGTATTTAAATAAACATATTCTATATTCTATATATTATATACCTATATAAAAAAAAAAACTATAGAGTGAACTTCACTACCGAAGCCAGCACCCACCACACATGGTTTGAAAAATAACATTACTAAAAACATAGGAGTAAAGTAAATTATATATAAAAACAAATAAACTAATTCTAAACTCAAATTTTTGTAAGTTTTGTTGCAATATCCACAAAAGCATAATATTATAGCGTTAACAGTGGAAACACGTGCAACTCATACAACATTCTAAACACACATATAAAATTAA
Source organism: Scirpophaga incertulas (assembly GCA_036419045.1). Taxonomy (NCBI): domain Eukaryota; kingdom Metazoa; phylum Arthropoda; class Insecta; order Lepidoptera; family Crambidae; genus Scirpophaga; species Scirpophaga incertulas. The sequence goes on along the minus strand of CM071647.1, from coordinate 104,294 downwards.
TAATAAACATGATAATTATTGCTGTAATAATTTACAACACTTAGAGTTAAAAACAATATTAAAAAAAAAACCAAACAAAAAAAAGAAAAAACTGACATTATACACAACTTAAACATAAGAAATGGCTGTATAGTTAACAAATACCTTTGTCTGCTATGCGTTGCTAGTATTCTAACTTTATTTGCATAGGTATAATTGTTTATTTGTCATGTTAATAAATAATGTCTTTTAATATTATTTCTTCTCCGTAATCGTACACCGTCTACAATGGTTCTCACATTTTACAGGTTGACTGGTAGAGAATGCCTCAGGCATTAAGTCCGCCTTTTGTACATCTGATTCTTGTTGTGTGAAAAAGATTAAATAAATAAATAAATAGGCTGTGCAAAAAATTTTGCTGTACAGAACTGCCACCCTGGTGGTAGGGCGTTGTGAATAAAAAATAATTAATTGCAAAAAATGAATTATTACATATTGTGACTATTTAATTTTGGAACATTGAATCCTCCAACGATGTATTCTGTGCTCCAACGCACACACGCAAACTGTTTTGATAGATTTTTTTTTTTTTATTGATATTACTAAGTTTACAAAAAAGAAAAATAAAAGTTTGACAATGGACGCCACTTAAACCACCGAGGTTTGTGTGTGGCGACAGCATTCCACGTTGTTTACAATGTTGTTTCCTTATTTTTAATTATACCTAAATGTTAACCTAAATATAAATAAATACAATTACTACAAATTTTATGATTGAATTTCAACTGTATATAATGTTAATAAAGCGCAAATTGACTCTTGATGTTAGGAACACACCTACATTGCTTAGACAACAGTGAGTGCTTGCAATATGAACTTTATACAAAAACAAAAAAAGGGCTATTTTAGGGGTTTTTCGATAATTATTCCAATTTTTCTCGCCGTAAAAACAATCATGGAACTTCAACGATCATTTAAAAAATTAATTGGCAAAATTGGTCCAGGCGTTTTTGAGTTATGCGCTTACCAACACATTTTGCGATTCATTTTTATATATAAGATAGACCTTTATAGGCACTTATTGACGTCGAAACAAACAAAACAACAAAAAAAGCTTAAAAAAAAACAAAAACGTACGAATAAGGAAAAAAAAAATTACGTGTACAAAGTACAGTGCAAATTGCAATTATAAGATTTTATATTTTTGTCAATTAGGCGCGTCAATAGAGTACTTCCCTCTATATTAGAAAAGATCTAAAAGCATATAACTATGATAGCTTATGCATTAAATAGTCGGAACCATCATGTTTAAGTACATAAAATAACAAAAATAATATAAAAATTAGTTTCAAAGTATTCACTTTTTCAATCTATACGTAAAACAAGAGCGAAACATAGGCCGCCATGTCGTGACGTCATAAGGTACTGTAAACTTATGCGTGTCAATGTCATTATGAATCATAGTACGTATAAAGCCGCAAATCAATAAAAAAAGAAGTTTGTAGGTTGCTTTTTTAATGTAAGAGAACGTTATAAATACGTAAATTAAATTGAAATCGTACGTGAATCACATTATGGAAAGCAGTTTTGTAAAAGGAGATAGTACGAATTTACCAAAAATAAATGCATTAATGGTCGGGAAATTCTTTGCTGCAAATCCCGACTTTTGTTCTGCCGAGTTACGGAGTATTAAAACATCGATGTCAGTATTACTCTTTTATTATTATTCCTTTATTAGTTGTTTATATATAAAAGATAATAACTCGTTTTTAAATTATGAATATAATAATACATATCATCGAACATAGAGCTTTGTTTATTATTTACATGCCGTATTGACGTCATCGCTACAGAGTAACTCGTGCGGCGCCTTCGTCTAATTACGCGCGAAATTTGAAAATATTAAATTTTAATGCCATTTTTATAGTACTTAACGAGTGTATAAAATTTTTATATTTTTAGTATATGGTTTACTGACACGCAAGGATCAAATTCAGATTCTTTTCAAAAAAGAGATTAATTCCCTATTCTGCACTTTGATCGCGACCTACAAATATCAGTGCAATGAACTGCGATCTGTTGCCGTAATGCTTAAATTGTACATAGTTTTTATTTAGTGTTCAATTAGAAATCGTGACAACAACTCTCGCCTTGCATTTTAATTTGTTCTTTTTGGCACTCATTGACATTTGACATTAGTTTAAGTTGACATTTAGATTTAATGACATCATCCCCCAAACATTATGACTTACCACAAACCACTCTTTATTATATGTCTCTATAGTGAATTATAAAGAAACACACATATTCTTATACTCACCCATACGCACACACACACGCACATACACACGAACACACACATATCCATACTAATATTATAAATGCGAAAGTAACTCTGTCTGTTCCGCTTTCACGCCAAAACTACTGAACCTATTTAAATGAAATTTGGTACACAGATAGTCCAGAGATTGAGAAAGGACAGAGGCTACCTTTTAAAGTAGAAAAGGGTTGTAAAAGGTTAAAAGGAGGGGGTGAAAGGTTGTATGGCAGTATTGTTAAAACATATCCTTCCTGTGGGAAATTCGAATAGAACGCGGGCGAAGCCGCGATTTCGGGATTGGGTCTATAGAGGGTTAAGGGTCATAGCTTTTGCCCACGGCTACATATGCGCGGAAGTCGGTTTATGCCGCGAAGGTTTTATCGCGCTTCCCGTGGGCCTATCCATTTTTCCGAGATAAAAAATACCGCAAAACCTTGCTCAAGAATCACTCTATCTGTTAATGAAAAACGCATGAAAATCTGTGCAGTAGTTTTTGAGCGAAGCCTTTATTGCGCATCCCGTGGGATCTGTCGATTTTTCCGGGATAAAAAGTAGCCTATGTTACTCGGGGATAATGTAGCTTCCAAAGGTGAAAGAATTTTTGAAATCGGTCTAGTAGTTTCGGAGCCTATTCATTACAAACAAACAAACAAACAAATCTTTCCTCTTTATAATATTAGTATAGATGTCTCTATAGTGAATTATAAAGACACACACATATTCTTCGCCCCGACTATAAAATAAGTAGGAACAAAAAACTGCCACTTTACAAATCATTTTGAAAGGACGAAGTCTGTCGGGTCCGCTAGTAAATAATATTAAAAACCACAGAGATAGACAAATAAAACAAAGGTAATTAACATACAATTTTTATTAGTTTACATTAATTCACTACAACACAAATTATTGATAATCTTAAGAAAATTCTCATACGCATATTTCGCCTTTTTTATGAATACGAGCGAATACTTTTGCTTCTAGCCTAGACTCGCGAGGTTATTCAGACGGCCCATCAGAATCATTCTCCTCGTCCGATTCATTTCCAGTAAGATTTGAAGAGTTCGCTTTCGACATTACTGTATAACTTTTGTGAGAATCCTACTACTATTATAAAGGCGAAAGTTTGTAAGTATGGATGTATGGATGTTTGTTACTCTTTCACGTAAAAACTACAGAATGGATTTAAATGAAACTTTACCACAATATAGCTTATACATCAGAATAACACATAGGCTACAATTTTTGAGGTTTCTAATGTGAGCTCGTAAAAAAAACACATTAGGAAAAAGATCGTTAAATGTAGTTTATAGGAGCATACTGCAGTAGCTACCTATAGGCCTATGATTAGGGCTCTGCAGTGCTTAGTTACCGTATTTCTTACTTATTACTAGACTAGACGGGACGAACCTGAAGTTCACGCGAACGAAGTCGCGGGCAAAAGCTAGTATAAAATATGTAACCATTAGCTTATCAATATTTATTGGCTTCAATGAATTTCTCCGAACGTCTACAATCCATTTGTAGATTGGAAAATATATTTTTATTTAAAAAATCAAAGGATATTTATCTGGTTTTTTTTGATAATCTCAGGATATCTATTTTATTTTTTCGCCGTATGAAGTCAGTGTAAACTACATGAATAACTCTACCTATAATTCCGACCTCTGGTCAGTTAGGTTGATAATGCGAAGTGCTCGCATCAAGGGCGCCTATACATATTTGTACAAGGGTGAACTTATCTCTTCTAGCTAACCTGAGGAATAGTGCACTCAAAAATACTCAATTGAAAGCAGTACGTTGAGTGCAGAAAATCCTTCCACAGCATATGCCACAGTGCCACATCTGTCACTGTGGCATATGCTGAGGCAATAGCCTCCCTACCTGCCGGCCGTGGTCGGGGACTATCGGCGTGATGGGACGGGACGGGATGGAAAGGAGGAAGGCCATCCCTGAGGTTTTTAGTGGGTAGGCCTCCCCCTTCTGCGATCCGCCAGCTGGGTTTACAAATAGCGCCTCACAAAACCGAGGCGCTATGGTTCCACGGCCTTCCGAGGCGCCGGGAACCACCCAGTTGCCGGATCCGGGTGGGTGACGCGGTGGTCCCGGTGGGGCCGTACATAAAGTACCTGGGCCTCACCCTGGACCGCCGCTGGAGCTTCGAGGAGCATTTCGTGCGGTTGGTCCCCCGAGCCAAAAGGGTAGCGGGCGCATTGCATCGCCTGCTGCCCAATCTCGGGGGACCGAGGGATGGAGTCCGCCGCCTGTACGAGGGCGTCGTGCGATCCGTGGCCATGTATGGGGCTCCCGTGTGGTCGCAAGACTGCGCGAGGTCCCCCCGCTGCAGAGCTCTGCTACGGAGTCTGCAGCGGATAATGGCCATACGGATCGTACGAGGCTACCGTACAATCTCGTACGAGGCGGCGACAGTTCTGGGACGCTCCCCCCCATTCGACATCCTGGCCGACATGTACGCGGCGACGTATGCGTCGTGGCGTGTCGACCGGAGGGGCGATGGGGGGAGCGCCCTGGAACCCGCGCACGAAGTGCCTAAGCGGGAGTGGCACCGACGGATTGTGGCGGCCTGGCGTGCGCAGCTCGAATTACGGATCTGCGCGCGCCAGCGGGCCGTCGGTGCCGTACTCCCGCACCTCGAAGCTTGGCTCAACGGGAAGGAGGAGGTCACCTACCGATTGACTCAGATACTCACCGGGCACGGCTGCTTCGGTGAGTATCTGTGTCGAATAGGACGGGAGGATCGACACATTGTCACCACTGCGCATCCGACCTCGACTCGGCCCAGCACACGCTGGCGGAGTGCCCCGCGTGGGCCTCCGAGCGCCGAGTCTTGGTCGCAGAGATCGGCCGAGATCTGTCTCCGCCGGCATTGATTGCGGCAATGCTGGCGGACGAGGGAGGTTGGAGGGCTGTGGCCTCCTTCTGTGAAGCAGTAATGCTCCAGAAGGAGGCCGCCGAGCGGGGTCGGGAGATGGCCGATCCCGCTCGAAGGAGGCGGCGCCGGGCTCGGTAGCACAGCTGCGGCGCCGCCGCGGGTCGCCGGCGGGCGCGAGGAAGTCGCGACCGCTACGGCGACCCGGAATGAACCACGCCCCTTCAGTGGCCGGGGGGCGTCGTCGGTGGAGGGGACCGGGGGAGGTGGTAGCTTCCCCGAGGAGGGCTCCCCTCTAGAGAGGGGAGCGGAGGCTGGGGGTTCCCGGAAGTGGCCTTTGTGTGCCCGGGGGCTCCCTACATGCCTGAGGAAGGCCATCCCTGAGGTTTTTAGTGGGTAGGCCTCCCCCTTCTGGGGAGGAGAGCCCCACATAACCCCGGCTCGCCACAGCCGGGGTATGCAATTTAATGCATTTTCCTCAGGGGAACAAAAAAAAAAAAAAAAAGGCCTCCCCCTTTTGGGGAGGAGAGCCCCACATAACCGCCGGCTCGCCACAGCTTCACGACTTTCACGGCTTTCACGACTACAGTGGGATCCACATATTGAAACTTTGGCAATCAAACTTAGTTCAGCGGCGTACGCAGTAAAAAAGATTAGACTTTTAACTAATGTTGAAACGGCAAGAATTGTTTATTTCAGCTACTTTCATAGTGTTATGTCCTATGGACTGCTGCTATGGGGATCAGCGGCTAACATTGAAAGTATTTTCCTTTTACAAAAAAGAGCGATTCGTGCTATTTACTGTTTACGGGCTAGAGAATCCCTAAAAGAATTGTTCAAAGAAATTAATATTTTAACTTTAGCTAGTCAATATATATATGATAATTTAGTTTTTGTATATAGAAACTATAATAAATTCAATAAAAACAGTGATCTACATAATGTGAATACTAGAAACAAAAATAAACTTGCCGTTCCAATGTTCAGACTCCATAAAACTAGCTGTTCGTTCTTGGGGAAATGTATATCTATGTTTAACAAACTTCCGCAAGGTGTCATTGATTTGCCTTTATATAAATTTAAAATCCATATCAAAAATACACTCATGAGTAAAGGTATAAAAAATTATAAAGTAAGTGACTATCTTAATGATCACACTATTTGGGAATAGGGACACTATTCATAGAGCCATGTTTGGTAACAACATTATTTATAATATTGTATTATTTTATATGTGTATGTAAACATACATACGACTGTAATCATATTAGGTATGATTGTATCTTATACTATATTGTATTTTTATATTATATTATTATAATTATTAACATTGAAAAGAGGAGATAAAAAATAGACCTTCAGAGTTTCTTGCCTGTTCTTCTCGAGAAGGCTCTCCCAATTTCCGAACAGGTGTCGAGTCAATATATTTTTTCCTTATTCGTACGTACGGACAAGGTTTTTGTTTTTTTTTATTACTTAAGCTTTTTTTTTTGTTTTGTTTGTTGACGTCAATAAGTGCCTGTAAAGGTCTATGTTGAATAAATATTATTTTGATTTTGATTTTTTGACAGCCAGGGTATGCAATTTAATGCATTTTCCTCAGGGGGAAAAAAAGTATATGTGTAACTTGTATATGTATTGTTAGGACCAATAAACGTTTTTCTTTCTTCTTTCTTTCTTTCTTCCGGGCACGTACCTGCGTGGGTGGAGGACACGGGGTGCTGCGGAGACGCGGCCTCGCGCGGCGCCGCGCCGCACGCCGAGCTGCTCACTGCGACCACATTAATAAAATAAAGGAAATAAAATAAAAAAGCCATTTTATTTCTTGCCCTAAAATAAATAAAGTTAAAGTACATCACAAATAAATCAAAAATCAACAAATATAAGTTCAATAATTAATTAGATTAAGTTTATTACATTGCACAAATCAATAAATTTGGTGGTTATTACTAGAGATCGGATAATCGGATGCATATTTACCTAAAGTTAGTTTAAGACAAAGTATGGAAACGGCTTTTTATTGTTTGGTAACAGCTGGTTACTGAATGGGTTTATAGTGTAAAATTATCTAATTGACTATTTTTTGGTTATTTACTCATATATTTGGCGTTTAATAAGAAGTAGTAAACGTGTTAACGGGGTGTTAACATAACATGCGTTTCAGAAACCGGCCGTAAGTTAGTTATCTGACAGTCATCCATCGGGCAGTAATCAGCAGTGATCAGCTCTCACCCAACTTGTCGTCCCAGGGCGTGTGGTCGGTGCTGGAGACGGGCTCGGGTTCTTCCTCCCCGCACTTGCCGTACGGCGCGCTGCAGCCGCCGGAGACGCCGCATCTAACACACACATTGGGTCATCAGAAAGTTACAATGGTATTCAAATATAATATGTACACATAAGCTAGTCTATTTGGCGTTGGGACTTTTGGTCTGTGTGGCTCAGACGCTCTAAGACAGGAGCTCCCAACCAGGGGGGCATGCCCCCCTTGGAGGCGTAGTGGAATACCAGGGGGGGCGTAATCGAGTACTTAAGCGCTCTAGCAAAGACTGAACACAGAATCGACATACTGGTACAGAAGATGCAAGCTCAAGTATCTCATTAGTATTTAATAATTAAAATAAAACTAGGATATTTACCTAAAGTGAAGTAATAATGGTTTTCACAGTGAAAGATACATATATCTTCTCTTATTCTAAAACATAAATATTGTTACGCCGGTGGCTTAGTAAAACTTCAAAAGTGATTTTCTGTGACTTAGAAACGTTTTCAGCAGGCTGAAACGTTTCGTCGTTTCAGGCCGTTTCAGAAGTAGCTCTTTCACATACTAAAAAATCTAAATTACACCCAAGTTACAGTAGTTTTCAGGCGCCTGAAACATGTTTTCAGTACGTTTCAGGCTACCTCTATCCAACGCCACAATAACCTGAAACCCCGTTTTCAGGCGTTTTCAGGACCCTTATGAGCCATTAAGCCTACTTCAGTAAAAGGACATAAATTTCAATAGGAGTGAAAGAGATAGCAATAGTAGAAAGAGACAGATATAGTTGGAACATTCGAGAAGTATTAGAATGAGAAAACATCATTAGAAAGAGATAGACAAACTCAGAATATTCGAGAAAGATAGTACGGGAATATTCGAGTATTGTGTGACAAGGATAGCACAAGAAAGAGACAGTTATACTCGAAACGTCTCGAACGCGCGACGTCATTCCTACGCGCTTATGTATTGGACTACACATTCGAGTGTGTCAGTGAAATAAAGGTTGGGAAACCCTGCTCTAAGACTCATCCAGGCTGTATTGAAGAGGCTTAACTGCTGGCAAAGAAGAGCTTAAAAGAGCTGGCAGTTTCCTCACTCAACATATTAGCCTGGCGATTGAGCGTGGAAACGCTGCCAACGCCTTAGGGTACAAATAAATGTATTTTTATAATTATTTCATATTTATTTCATAACTAGCTTCCGCCCGCGGCTTCGCCCGCGTGAAATTAGTTTTTGTCTTATGTCTAAGAGACTCTTACAGGGGCCAGCCTCATGTTGTGTACAAAAATATTTTGTTTGTTTTGTTTCTTACGACGTGATATTTGACGAACTTGCATACTAACTTTCAACCCTTATTTCACCCCCTAGCTGGTCGAAATTACAAAAATGCTAGAACAAAGTTTTAATGATTTCTTATCAAGTGCTTAAAAATAAAGTTTCATGGTTTTATTTTTAAAAATTAAGAAATCCCATACAAACTGTCAACCTCTATTTCACCCCTTCATCCTTTTTTTCGAAATAAAAAGTAGCCTATGTTCTGTCTCAGGGTCTAAAGGTTGTCTGTACCAAATTTCATCAAAATCGGTTGCCAGGTTTAAGCGGGAAAGCGTAACAGACAGACAGAGTTACTTTCGCATTTATAATATTAGAATTTTAAAAATTAAGAAATCCCATACAAACTGTCAACCTCTATTTCAACCTTTCATTCCTTTTTTCGAAATAAAAAGTAGCCTATGTTCTGTCTCAGGGTCTAAAGATTGCCTGTACCAAATTTCATCAAAATCGGTTGCCAGGTTTAAGTGGGAAAGTGTAACAGACAGACAGACAGACAGAGTTACTTTCGCATTTATAATATTAGGATTTTAAAAATTAAGAAATCCCATACAAACTGTCAACCTCTATTTCAGCCCCTTCATCCCTTTTTTCGAAATAAAAAGTAGCCTATGTTCTGTCTCGGGGTCTAAAGATTGTCTGTACCAAATTTCATCAAAATCGGTTGCGAGGTTTAAGGGGGAAAGCGTAACAGACAGACAGACAGAGTTACTTTCGCATTTAATTATAATATTAGTTAGGATGTCACCTGTAAAAAACAATTTGAATATATTACCTGTGCAAGTAGTGGTCTCTGTACGCGTCCTCGCCTTTGCACCTGCACATTTTTGCAACAATTAATAATCATTTGGACCAGCTACTGTTGTGGGCTTTGACTGAAACGTAACGGAATATTTTAGTCAAGGAAGGAAAAACGGCCTGTTTCCACTAAGAATGAATCGGATAGCTTAGAGTTTCTAATGATTAATCATGATATGTATACTCCGTTTGTTTAGGTAATTAACTAAATGTAAACAAATCATAAAAAGGTTTCTTTTATAGGTCCACTTTTTATTCCGAGATAAAATGTAACCAAAACAAATTATTGGTTCATTTAAACATAATAATTACTATTATATCTTTCTATATATAACTACCTCGTTTAATTTTAACAGTAAATATTATTTATTTAGTTTAAAAATAATAAATAACTTAGATTATAATAGTTTCACACAAGTATTGCAAGGTGTGACTACTGTAAAGAACCTAAAAAGACTGGTGTTCAAAACATTTCTTGTAAATTCATAGTTAAAATAATCCTACTAAATTAAAAAGTAAAACTGCAGAGAACTGGAAAAGCTGTGAGGATCACGTAATTAAAGAAGAACAAAAGATGTTCACTTTAGATAGGATCACTGATGACATCAGTGATCGCTTTATAATTAGTGTTGGTGAAAGTTCATCTGACTTTGAGTCTGACTCAGACTAATAAAATGAATGTAGTAGTTATTACTTTTGATTACAATTATATTGTTACGTAATAAATAATTTGTAATGCAATGTAGTTTTTATACACCTCAATATACAAATAAACATTGTAATAAAAGGTTGAAAATCCCTGAACGCCGCCATTTTTATTGTTTACCTTTAGTTAATTACCTAAACAAACGGAGTATAGTAAACAAAAAACAACTTTTTTTAATTAAAAAAATATAAGATTACTAATATTTTTGGAAATCAAAATCGGCAAAATTACTTATTTAATCACGTGACATTAAACACAAATCAGAGAAGCGTGACGTCACGCCTCGCGAAACACCGGCTGTAGTGTAGCTGTACATCATCTATCTAATCTGTGCTGTCAGTGAACACTGAACAGGTTATTTTGATACAATTTGTTTTCAGAGACTATTGTTAAATTAATACAGTTTGTTTTAAGTTTAATCTTAAAAGACACAGACATTTGCCATGGAATCAGGATTTACCAAAGCAAACAGCAGTAATTTGTCAAAAATTGACGCCGTTATGCTTGGGAATTTTTCGCAACAAACATAGATTTTGTATATATATTTTGTGCATCATTTACATTGGGGCACTATTTATTATAATAAGAGGGATTCATTATTTATTATAATGATCTCGTCAGTCAGTCATGTCAGTCGGACATAAATAAACTCGATTGTTTCGCGAGGAGTGACGTCATTCAAGACGCCATGACAGTCTTGGCCTTTTTCGAAGTCAATTAGAAGTTCATGTCTAAAAAAGCAAAATACTTATGAGAAAGGCCTATGTTTCTAAAAATAATATATATTAGGGGTAAAATAGATACTAAACTATCGTTTTAAACGAATTTCCAAATTTTGTCAACTAGCCCATTTTGTGCAGGTGTAATTCCGATACTGTTTGTCTAGCGTCACGCCATCTCTTTCCGTCCCGTATTTTCTGTATGATCTGTTTCATTCATTCATAATCTTGTGCAACAATACAATATACGTATGTATGTATGGGCGAAATTTCATTAGTATTTTTTTTTTTATTTAAATATAAAATATAATTCTAAAATACAATTTGATGTTTGCCATGCATTATAAACCATATTTGGTTTTTCTATACACGACAGATCCGAATCATTACATTATCAACATGTTACAATATACAATAATGCGTTAGGTCTTTTAAGCATTTAACATGAATATACACAGAAAGAAAACAAACCACTGCACAACATTGCGCTCGTCAGAACTCGCTCCGCGCGAACCGGTTAACGAAGTGAAACTATACGGAGTGAATTCTGCCGTGCGACGCAGAAATCTTAACAGAGAAAAACAAAAATAATACCTACAAGTAATAAACATTATAGAAACATTTTTTTTTAACATACTATCATTATCATTTGTTTTATAAATTACATAGTAGTAGTCTAGGTTTACATACACACACATATTATTATACCTATATACATACATATTAGATGTTTTCTATTAACTTAGATAGATAGAACGTTTTTAACTTATATTTAATGTTATTTTTATTGATTTCCGCTTTTAGGCTAGCCGGAAGTTCGTTCATTAGTCTAGGAATCTGATATTTTAGCATTTGCTTTCCGTACTGATTTCTATATGCATTTGTGTAACTAAAACAATGAAATAAGAATTTGTAAAAGTTTTAAGTTAGTTTGTTAATTAGTGGCGCAACAAACCAATCTTATTTCCGTTTTCAACTGGCAGCGCCATCTTGCATTAATTGCACCTAATTCATGAATATTGTAAGAGTTTTTAATATTCCACTGCACGAGGTGCAGTCAAGTCTTTGACTGTGCTGTTACTATTTTTGACGTGACAACGTCTATTAAATTGGTACGGCGTGGAGTCATTCTCGAAAACACCGTAACGGCCGAATCTGACGCCACACGGAGCCACGCACATTACTCATAATAATTAATTTATGTATAACTTCAGAAGCAGAAAATTTAAACAAACTATTAAATAAAAATATTAATGTTATACATTACTTTATTTTAAATAATTTCATTGCACCCAGAAAAAATTACCATGTAATAGACGTTGTCACGTTCAAATATCGGCAGTAGACGGAGTTCTACAGACAACCAATTTTTTTTTTATAAAATGATAGATGTTTCCTGTGTTCGGAACGGAACACAAAATAAAACCTATTTTTAGATAGATTAAGTGCAGGCAGGTTAGTTTTTAGTTCATGATAAGAGGAAAAGAATGACATAAAAAACAAAAGAAGAAAATGGAGAGTTTCTTTTTGTTAGACAAGAAAAAAGTGATTTTTTTTACATAAGATGTAGAAAATGAAGTTTTTATTTTAAATAAATATTATATAGTCCACTATTATAAAGCATTTTTAATGTCCAGGCACGGGAATCAAACCAGCACCCGAAATATTGTCTGGCACATCTTGTCCATTTGACGGTAATTATAGTCCATTTCAACTAGGATGATCTCTGTGACTCTGTGTTCATCGTGCTCCGAATTACGCATTTTTCGTTTGACAAACAAAAATAATTTTATTCTTTAATATTTTTTATTCATAATAGCTTCATTGCAAAAAATAATAAAATAAAATATATTTTACTTATAAAACGAGGACAGTATCGCTTAGTTTAATTTAATGAAATAAAGAATAAAAATAAATCTTTTTTAAATAACTATGCAATTCGCAAACATGAAACGGAACGTCAAAAAAACATAGAGGTGGGACATCGAATAATCGGCGGCCATCTTGTGATTACCTGACAATCGCGTCAGTAGTAGGCCTGTGTCGATCGATCATTTGTTGCGACCCGGGTCGATCGCGACCCATTCGCTTGGTGATTCGATCAAATGATCGATTGATTGAGGCAGCGGGTTGGGTGTTCAACAGGTCTCTGGTCTCTGATCGGGTGGCTGTTGTACGTTTTGGGTCACGCTCGTTTGGTTGGGCTACGAGAAAATTTGGTACTCAAATATTTTAGATACGATTATTACATGATTATGTTATATATAAAGAGATAACTTTTAACACACATTTTATATCTCATAGTGTTCATTGCTAGACGTAAATTTTGTAAATGAAATAAAATACGCGTCTGTCATACATAGTTGAATTCTGCGAAAAACTCACTGAGTTGTTATTGTTTTTTTGTATCGCTCAAAGGCTCGTAAATGGATATAAATCCATCACGATTGGTCTTTTGCGAATTTAATGATTGATTTGCTATTAATTACCACTATTAACTTTTCATAATGTGGTAAGTAAACATTTACAAGGATAAAAACGAAAATGAATTGTAACAATTTGTTTTCAATACACAGGTACATAAATGATCGTGACTCAGGACCGAGTTACCGTGACCCAGTCGATCTCGGTGATCGAATCTTTTCGTGGGTCGTGACTCGATCATTCATAAATGCTACGCGATCGAATCACAGTGATTTGATCAATCGCGATCGACTCAGGTCTAGTCAGTAGTACGAGTGTGTCAGCCTTGTATGCGAGTTGTGTTTTCATCGACTTTTGCGTGGTGTTCTGTTATTGTTGACTGTTGTTGCTGTTTTTGTTGTTATTTTGTTATTTTTTGGCAAAATGCCGAAAAAATCACAGGTAAACACTTGACTATATTTCTACTATACCTACATAATATTATATACATAAGATAAATGCATTGATCAACAAAACTTTCAATATAATACAGAAACGCAAATGATACTCAAAGTTTTGGTAGTAAGATAATATCGATTTCATTTCCATATAAAGTATATCGATTTCATTTCCATATAAAGTATAATCGATTACCAGAAACAATCGATTTTATTTTCACTGTAGGACCTCTCTACAAGTGTCGAAATCGAACTGTCACAGAGATCATCTTATTCGAAATGGACTATAGGAATGGGGTTTTAAATCGTGAGTGTGTGTGTGTGTGTGTGTGTGCGTGTGTGTGTGTATGTGCGTGCGTGTGTGTAGTAGGCGAGCACTCACTGAGCGTGCAGCAAGTGCGGGTCGAGGTAGGCGTGCGGCGGCGGCTCGAAGCCGGCCGCGGCCAGCTCGCGGCGCGCCGGCGACGCGCACGGCTCCCTGCCGTTCCATGAGATCATTCTTTATATTAGGTGTCCAACTAAAGTTAAAGGAGACGAAACCTTCTTGCTGTGCCCACAACTTCGTTCGCGTGCAATCGTAATTTAAGGTAGCATTTTTAATGACTGAGAGTGCTACGAGTATAAAGTTAAGAGTAGACAAATATAATCAGAAAGCTTTGAACTGCTAAACTATCGGGAGTTACACGTGTTATTGTGAGTCAACCATAAAAGATAGACATATGCTGTCGTGGGATTATTTTTATATAATTTTAAGGAGAACATTTCCGTCATACATGATTTCTGTATAGCTTTAAGGTTGCAGACGCGGCGGAAGCTTAAAAAATAGAGTAAGTTCTCCCATATTCCCAACATGTTCCTTCACTGCTCTGCTCCTAATGATTGTAGCGTGATGAAAAGTATACTATAACCAGCTCAGGAGTTTGAAAAATAATACATACATACATACATACACTCACGCGTTTTTCCCACGGGGGTAGGCAGAGATTAAGTCTTTCCACTTGCTACGGTCTTTACATATCTATTTCACTTCATCTACTTTCATAACATTCCTCATACATGCTCGACGATTGCGGGTACTTCTGACCTGGCCTTTTTTGAGGACACTTTCGATTTGTTCGAAATATGTTCGCCTAGGTCTTCCTCATCCCGTATCTCCACTCACTCCAGCTTCATAAATCCTTTTGGTCAGTCTACTTTCATGAAATATAATAATACCAAGTTTCGTTGAAATCCGTCGACTAGTTTTTGTTTCTATAACGGTTATACAGACAGACAAAAATTTTTGTGATTGCATTTTTGGAATCAGTATCGATCCCTAATCACCCCTGATAGTTATTTTGGAAATATATTTCATGAACAGAATTGACCTCTCTACAGATTTATTATAATTGACATTTGACTTTGGCATAGACTATTTGTTTCCGACTCCTTAGTTCCATGCTCGTCCTACTGTAGTAAGACAAAACAGCCAGTGATACCTGTGGTAGGGCAGCCCCCAGGGCAGTGGGAAGTGCGTCTGCTGCGACATGTTCACCGCGCCGCGCCCATCACTCTGAGGACAACAGACACATCATACAACTTTGACATTTGACAGACAGACAAGACAACACCAATGTAAATGACGATCTCCGTGAATTCCAATTGGTTAGTACGCATGTTTAGGTTTTACTAGCGACCCGCCCCGGCTTCGCACGGGTGCAGTGAAAAAATGGTTATGGTGGGTTATCCCTAAGAGATAGACATATACCATCGCGGACTTTTTTGTGGATTTTTGTAAGTTGTACAATACTGTAGTACACTATTTTGGTCTATCTCGTAGGGTTCAGCCAGCATTTGCAATATAAGCGCAAAAAAACGTGCTTATTTACGACATCACATTAGAAACCTTTAAATTTATCAGTGTTTCTCTACTATATTATGCATTTATTATACATACAAACCTTCCTTAAGAATCACTCTATCTATTAAAAAAAACCGCGTCAAAATCCGTTGCGTAGTTTTAAAGATCTAAGCATACGTACGGACATACAGCGAAAGCGACTTTGTTTTATACTATGTATTGATGACATTCGGACCGTAGAAAAAGAAGGGCAATAAAAAAAAAGATTTTGACAGACGATACGTTACTGTCTACGGATTTATCTCGGTCGCATGTTTCAGCAGTAATAATAATAATAATATATACGAACAACTATAGACAATATATCCTAAAGGACTGTACCGTCGACATATGTCGGGCATGCCGCCGTCCCGGAGAGTCACTTAGGCATATTATCTCTGGTTGTTCTCATCTTGCAAACGGTGAGTATTTGCATAGACACAACCTAGTAGCCAGGATCATCCATCAACAACTTGCCCTTCAATACGGCCTTGTTGAGCATGAGACACCGTACTATAAGTACGCACCAGCGTTCTTGAAAATGGCCGTGTGTTGCTCTATTGGGATCGCTCTATCATCACGGACAGGACTATTGCGTGCAATAAACCTGATATCGTGGTGGTCGACCGCTCCCAACGCCGTGCAATGCTCGTCGATATTACCATCCCTCATGACGAGAACCTCGTAAAAGCCGAGAAGGACAAAGCCAGTAACTACCTTGACTTGGCATACGAGGTAACCGCCATGTGGGATGTTGATTTGACAATCATTGTTCCGATAGTCGTGTCTGCGAATTGAAAACGAAGAGCCTCCATCAACATCTTAAGAGGCTTTCGCTTGACGAATGGACGAAGGGTCGGATACAAACGGCAGTGATTCTCGACACGGCACGTTTTGTCCGGAGATTTTTCTGTCTGCAGCCCTAACCACTTGTTTGTTTGGGCCTCGCTACCGGTGGCATACTAGGTTTAAGTTTTTTATAGTATTTATGTTTATTTTATATATCTATATAGTAATAAACTCAAATTTACGATTATTAATTAAATATATGAATAATAATAATATATTTTTTTCTCTTACTATTTTTTTTTATATTAAGGGATTCCCGAATCAGGCCTTTGGGAGAGCTGAAGTCTGTACTAGGTATAAAACCTGTATTACAGAATCTCGGGCTCTCAACCTCAAAGATTTAAACAAAATAGCTGGAATCTATACAAGACTATTTTATGAGGTAAAACAATAGGAAATAACAATAAAACCCATTATGATACATATATAACATGAATGAGAAACTATGAGTGCATTCGTGTGTGTGTGCAGTATTAATTCGAATTTATAATTACACTAGCGACCCGCCCCGGCTTCGCACGGGTGCAGTGAAAAAATGGTTATGGTGGGTTATCCCTAAGAGACAGACATATACCATCGCGGACTTTTTTGTGGATTTTTGTAAGTTGTACAATACTGTAGTACATTATTTTGGTCTATCTCGTAGGGTTCAGCCAGCGTTTGCAATATAAGCGCAAAAAAAACGTGCTTATTAAAACCGCGTCAAAATCCGTTGCGTAGTTTTAAAGATCTAAGCATACATACGGACATACAGCGAAAGCGACTTTGTTTTATACTATGTATTGATTGATTGATATTTACGGAAATATATAATACAGTGCTTTATATACGGTTTCATCCCAATATCACTTGCGGTTCAACACAAGCAGCAAATATATAGTGCCTTTCACCTATTTACACTACAGGTATCATAATTAGAGATCGGATAATCGGATGCATATTTACCTAAAGTTAATTTTTGGCTCACAAATTATGGAAGCGGCTTTTTAAAATACATTTTGTTAAATAAAAATCCCGGGAAAATACGCGACTGCAAATTTAACGTAGTGATATTGTTTGAAAATTACTAAATTAGCACGTGGTATTTATTTTCAAAAGACCGAGACTCCGGGTTCATTTATACAACTATGCATACGTATTTACATGAAGGTTAGATTCAGTTCCCCGTGCGATTTATGAATGTACGATTTATTACACGAAGAGTGTTATACGAAAGTAGTGAGCTAGTTTGACTAAAACAATAATCAATTAAATAGTTGAATAAAATAACAAAACAATAAAAAGCCGTTTCCATACTTTGTTTTAAACTAACTTTAGGTAAATATGCATCCGATTATCCGATCTCTAATCATAACGCACTAATATCGTAACGTACTATGATATTGCACTTACATGAATAAATAAATCATTCTAAATTAAATATAATACGATTATCATAATCTTACATATTACTCATGGGAAGTTATAACAAAAAGTTGTTGTGTTGACTGAGACAATTAATCAAGGGCCAGAATGGAATTTCTAATATTAGAAATAAATAAATGTTTGGATCCTGTGAGGGGGTCAGTTTTTTGGAATAATTCATTATATGTTGCAACGATTCGTGTAAATACCGAGTTTTTTCCGTAGTTAGTGGGATGACGTGGTACATGAAACAACGAGGTACGAGTTGTGCGACGTCTGGGTGTTCGTAAAAAGATTTGTTCAACAAGCTCTGGATAATCAGACCCACTACAGACAACATCATATAGCAATGCCATATCCATTTGTTGTCGACGTTCTTCTTTTTTTTTTCTTTTTCCTCAGGAGAGGAGGCTGAGAATCCTCATGGATACCAACGCAACAGGAAAGCAGGGATGCGTTGATTATGTCGGACTCCTGGTGCTGTCGAGGCGGCTCGACCACACAGACCTACTGACTAAACTCAGCCTAGTCTTGGCCCTTAGGGCCCTACGGCTTGAATGGAGTGGTTGGCGCACCCTCAGGAGAGGCACGTTAGCGCTGCCTTCCGAAGAGGACATATGCGCGAAAGAAGGCTCGGTACGCCAAAGTGGGTCCGGCCTTGAAATGATGGGGCCTACTCGTACATGTGCAGCAAGCTGCGAAGTATGGACTGACTAAGGGATGGCGGCGCAGATGCCGCCTCTCGCAAGGCTTGAAGAGCCAGCGTCAATGAGTCGGGAGGGTCAGAAAGGACGTGTCTGGGTCGACGATATTCTGTATTACGCGGATTGACTGCGACGTTCTTCTAGAGTCAAAATATTGTATCCACGACACAGTTCCAAGTAAGACTTACTATTAGTATATTTTTTGTATTTAGCATTTAAACTTTATTTGCACTTTCTCAAGTTTTTTTTTTCAAGACCGACGGACTAACAATCCCACCAACCTCCCATGGCCCTATCAACCTGTCTCGGTTTTACGGGCCGAAGCTTCAGGAGATGCGCACGGAATCTGCTGATCGCATTTTGGCCGCACGCTTTTCTTGACTCCCTACAAGTTATTTAAAATCTGTCTCCATCGCCCGTAATGTCCTTCTCACCTGAAGGGGCGGACGATACACATTACGCCTTCGGCTCTCCCCTGGTCGCAGCGTGCCCACCGATGGTGTACCGCTGGCTTTGTCTTATACCTTTAATTCCTCTTCAGGTTTCCACCGTTTTCTTTATTTACCTCAGAGTCCACTCCTAATGTTGTAATGCGCAAAGTCTCTCAGTCGCCGGAAGTTCTTCTCCGTCGCCACGAGGTCACAGTAATGCACTGGTCCAACTTCTACCACCTTCACCTTATCTAAAAGATCCCTACGCGCCTCTATATATAAACTACAATCCCACAAAGTATGATGCAGGTCCTCGTCCTCGCACTCGGACGGACGAACAGACGAACAGACATGACGAATCCAGCAGGGTTCCGTTTTTTGCCATTCGATAAAAAGTAAGTTACTCGTTGTCTATGGAGCGCCGAGCCAGAGACGCGCGCCGTTGTCCTACTCGTACGAGGCAAGCCCGCAGCACGTTGCGCCAAATTTAATTTCCTCGTCAATCAGGAATCGCGGGAATTTGTGGGGAGCCCGCGGCGACGCGCAGTGTAACCATCACAGTATGGAAACACCGAAAGATTATATTTGTTCAGTACCATTAAATAAATATAAATATGTCGCAGAGAGCAAAAATCGGAACGTCAAGTTGATAATCGATATCGACTTGGGTGTATTCGATTTGTGTGTTGGCAACCCTACGGCTTGACACTAAGGCCGATGACAACCAACCTCCGAGCGGGCAGGCATCTTTTTGCGAGCGGACGTCAAGCCGAGCGGGTGTGTCCAACATACAACCGACTTCACCACGTTCCGAAAGTAATCCATTTCCATCTGGGCCGTGTGTGATTATTTTTGATTGTTAATTATTGGACATTGTTCTTAATAAATCAAAGAGTATACCGAAACTTGTATTTCGTTTGATTTCACCATGGGGGATGAAAAACGCTCGCATCCATCCTCGTTAAATATATATTATTTTTTTTATGCTAGGCCCGGCAGATGACTTCCTCCCCCGCCTGATGTTAAGCGGTGAAAGAGGCCCTAATGAGATGACAGATAGGATAGTGACTTTGCTCCACTCTCCTACCTGCCCTATCCCTGCCGGCCCAAGAGATGCTTTTTGCCACGCCTCTCTTGAAGGAACCCATGTTATAGGATGTAGGAAACACATACGCAGGCAGAGAATTCCAAGTGCGGGAAGTACGGCAGAAGAAGGAATCTTGGAATTTCTTAGTGCGGTCTGGAATGGGGGACATAGTGTACGGATGGCTCCGAAGACCTTTACGTGTGTTTCTATAAAGGAAAGGAGAGGGAGGGATAAGGCTTCTTACACTCACACCCATTAGCCTAGCCCAAACTAAGCTCTGTAAGGCTTGTGTTATGGGATCTAGGGCAACGGACAGACATACATATATTATACATATATAAATATTCCTTACACTCACACCAATCAGCCTAGACCAAAGTAAGCTCTGTAAGGCTTGTGTTATGGGATCTAGGGCAACGGACAGACATACATATATTATACATATATAAATATTCCTTACACTCACACCAATCAGCCTAGCCCAAAGTAAGCTCTGTAAGGCTTGTGTTATGGGATCTAGGGCAACGGATAGACATACATATATTATACATATATAAATATTCCTTACACTCACACCAATCAGCCTAGCCCAAAGTAAGCTCTGTAAGGCTTGTGTTATGGGATCTAGGGCAACGGACAGACATACATATATTATACATATATAAATATTCCTTACACTCACACCAATTAGCCTAGCCCAAAGTAAGCTCTGTAAGGCTTGTGTTATGGGATCTAGGGCAACGGACAGACATACATATATTATACATATATAAATATTCCTTACACTCGCACCAATCAGCCTAGCCCAAAGTAAGCTCTGTAAGGCTTGTGTTATGGGATCTAGGGCAACGGATAGACATACATATATTATACATATATAAATATTCCTTACACTCACACCAATTAGCCTAGCCCAAAGTAAGCTCTGTAAGGCTTGTGTTATGGGATCTAGGGCAACGGATAGACATACATATATTATACATATATAAATATTCCTTACACTCACACCAATCAGCCTAGCCCAAAGTAAGCTCTGTAAGGCTTGTGTTATGGGATCTAGGGCAACGGATAGACATACATATATTATACATATATAAATATTCCTTACACTCACACCAATCAGCCTAGCCCAAAGTAAGCTCTGTAAGGCTTGTGTTATGGGATCTAGGGCAACGGATAGACATACATATATTATACATATATAAATATTCCTTACACTCGCACCAATTAGCCTAGCCCAAAGTAAGCTCTGTAAGGCTTGTGTTATGGGATCTAGGGCAACGGATAGACATACATATATTATACATATATAAATATTCCTTACACTCGCACCAATTAGCCTAGCCCAAAGTAAGCTCTGTAAGGCTTGTGTTATGGGATCTAGGGCAACGGATAGACATACATATATTGTACATATATAAATATTCCTTACACTCGCACCAATTAGCCTAGCGCAAAGTAAGCTCTGTAAGGCTTGTGTTATGGGATCTAGGGCAACGGATAGACATACATATATTATACATATATAAGTGTGTTTCTCACTATATATTGGTACTGTGGAGAGTTTGGTATAAACTCTATGGTAGCTTAGCTGACACTATGTTTTTTAAAATTTGATGTATATTTGCGGTGTTCTACTTCACTGTATTATATAGAACTTGATCCTGAGGAACATCGTTTGATTCACGGCTTTTCCAACTTGGTAGCAGAGCGTGAATTTGTGAATTGAATGTGCGTTGCTCTGAAAATGAGAGTTTTATTGATAATGTAATACAAATTTAATTAAAAAAGAAAAACAATATTAAATTAAAATTAAATATCTCACCTGAAAAGGAGAGAAACGACACGTAATGTTTTTATATTATTTTAAAATTAATAAAGGTATTGTAACATTATATAATTTTAAATTTTTTGACTTTATCTCGATTGACGTGCCGTCGACTACTGCACTGGAATTTAAACTGGTATCAACATGAAGGTTATAATACAGTAAACTTATAACTAAAATAATGAAAGTTACTTTCATTATAGATATAAAAATAAATTTAACCATGACTAAGGTACAAATGGTGGCATTCATCACGCAAACATCTACCCCCACCGGGACTCGAACCCGGGACCTCAGAGATGGTGACCTTGAAACCGGTGTACCAGCCACTCGACTACGGAAGAATTACATCAAAGAATTTTCTTTTAGAAAAGTTGGTCTACTTAATTGGCAGAAGGTCCTCGAGTGACAGCCAGACAACATTATCAATTGATTTAATAACAATATAGATTCTCTTACAACTCTAACCAATGTGTTTATTTATTTATTTTATTTATTAAATTACTAGCTTGGGTCTATAGAGGGTTAAGGGTCATAGCTTTTACCCACGGCTACATATGCGCGGAAGTCGGTTTATGGCGCGATTTTATCGCGCTTCCCGTGGGACTATCCGTTTTTCCGAGCTAAAAAAATACCGCAAAACCTTGCTCAAGAATCACTCTATCTATTGATGAAAACCGCATAAAATCTGTGCAGTAGTTTTGAGCGAAGCCTTTATTGCGCATCCCGTGGGATCTGACGATTTTCCGGGATAAAAAGTACCCTATTATTAATCCGGACTTTTGTCTTTTACGTCTGCAAAATTTCAAAGCAATCGGTTCAGTAGTTACGGCGTGAAAGCGGAACAAACAAACAAACTCACTTTTTCGATTTATAACAACCAATTAAAAAAAAAAAAACAATCTATATCGTATCTTAAAAGCTAAGTTGAAACCTAAGATAAAACACACAAAAGACACCGAAGAGTTCGCGAGCTCCCAAAGACGACTTGGCGAAGATCGCAAGCGGCAAGCGCTGGAGCGTAGAAGCGACCAATGTGGAAATCCTTGGGGGCATAAGTCCAGCAGTGGGCGTCTATTGGCGGGGTTGATGATGATGGATTTCTTGGCCGTAATAGATTTTCTATTATTGTCAAGATGAAACTATAGTACGTATAGTTTTATTATTATTACTAGCGACCCGTCCCGGCTTCGCACGGGTCCAATGCTTATGTAAATGTCGCAGCCAACTGATTAAAATGTCCGTTCAAACAAACAGCTAGCCCTTTGACTGAACAACGCCATTCAACCATACGTCTAGCTTATTAATTGAATATTTGAGTCGCTCAAAACGTTAAACACTACAACTGATTTAAAAGCCGCCGTCTAATTTAATTAGTTTAGTGCTCACCACCGCAGCGCTAGGTGCGTTTTGTTTTCAATATGGCGTCAACTAGCCGTGGTTTGTGATTGTTTCAAGATATTTTTCAGAAAGTAAGTAGTAAATATACGTTACACGTGTTATTAAAGACACAGAAATTATGAGGTCACTTACGAGTGAATCAAAATTTAAACAAATGTTCAAAGAGAAATTAGGGGATTATGAAATGATTCTCGCTTTCGAAATTTTTGAGTTTGTAATTTTTTGCTTGGTGCAATAAACAATATTGTGATTAATAATTTATTTTCATTTTCACTTATTTCATCAAACTTTTGGTCATCTCTTAAACTTAACTCGTCTCAAAAAGTCTTCCTATTCTCTCAAATTAAGTACTAAACTAATGGTCACCTTAGTTAATTTGCCATTTAACCAGTTGGCTAAGCGTCGTCTAGCTGTAATGTTGAACGTTGCAATCAACAAGTCGGCTAAACGACATTGCTGTGTGATTGAATGACGTTGTTCAGTCAAAGAGCTAGCTGTTTGATTGGACGACTATTTTAACCAGTTGGCTGCGACATAAATATGTATTTCTAATGAAAAAGAATTATTAAAATCGGTCCAGTACTTTTTCAGTTTATTCGTTACATACAAAAATACAAATCTTTCCTCTTTATTGACGACCTCTATAGTCGAGTGGATAATACACCGGTTTCAAGGTGTCGCCATCTCTGAGGTCCCGGGTTCGAATCCCGGTGGGGGCAGATATTTGTATGATGAATACAAGCATATGTACTCTAGTCATGTATAATAATTATATGTATGTCTATCCGTTACCCTAGATCCCATAGCACAAGCCTTATAGAGCTTACTTTGGGCTAGGCTAGTTGGTGGTAAGTGTAACAAATAATTATAATTTATAATTATAATTTAATAATTTATAATCTATATAAAATAAAAATGAATTGTTGTTCGTTAGTCGCTTAAAACTCGAGAACGGCCGGGCCGATTGAGCTGAATTTTCGTTTTAAAATGTTTGTCGTAGTCCAGGGTAGGTCTAAACGGTGAGCAAATAAAGGAAAAATTGCGAGTAAGATAGAGTAAGACGACAATTTCATTTTCCCATATTAAAAGTTGATCACTTACTTTCTGTCAAACTTTTGACGGTATTTGTACTCTCAGTTCCACTCGAATTGAAAGAACGCATTAAAACAAGACTTTTGAATCGACAACATAATATCAACTTTGCTTATAACATCGTGTATTTAAATTTCAAAATATAAAAAATAATAATGTGTTGACATATTTGATGGGTGCCAACCTATTGTCTATGGTAAAATGTCACTGAAATGTAAACGCCTCTTTGCTGTGCACCTATACTATAATTCTTTAATATTCCTAAAAATCTAAAAAGCAAACAAATTTCAAATAAATTAAAAAAATATGCCTCCAATAATTAGGCGGTACGAAGTTCACCGGGTCAGCTAGTTTTATAATATTACTGTAGATGAACTTTCGTCCAACGCGGCAACTTGACATACTTATGGACGTACACTGTGGATGCAAGGAGAGCGGGGGCGGGCTTCCATAGCTGCTCTGTTGGCGGATTGATGGAGGTTGTTTGCGACCATTCATGTTTCGACTTGTTTGCTCGAAGCTGCAGACTTATTGGTTTGCATGTTACCGTAATGCTGGGACCACACTAACGAGAAATGCCATTAATTATCGCGATAATGGACGTTACCCATAGGTGTAGCCACAACTTAACGGGATAATTTGATAATGGCATTAACAATGGCGTTCGGCGTTAGGCGATAGCTCGAGTGGCGGTACATCAAAGAGATTAAAGCGAGAATTGATGCAATGACTTGACCACACTACGTATTAGAGATGCACAGAATAAATCTTTTAACTGAACAGAGATTTATAAACTTTTCTATTTTTTTTTTTCTAAGAAACCATACAGCGATATACAGACTATATTTTCTACAGTATGTGCCAATACCAAGGTCAATTAAAGGTTTCCTTACACAAAACCATTCGTAAGTAGCAACAACGCATGTTTGAATTTAAAATAACTTCGTAAGAACAGTCTCTGCCTATTACATAAATTAAAGTTATAGAAGCTTCGATCATATATTTCTGTAGATACACAATTCCATAAAAAATCAAACAAAATATCGACCCCGCGTCTATACATAGAAGAATAGATGTATATTATAGTACCAATTTTGAAAAAAGTTCTAAAGTGTCATATAATTTAAACCAATTTAAATCTTAAGTAACGTAATGAAGTATGAAAATAAATCCTTGTTAAGGTCGTTACATATTATCTTCTGGTTTCGATGATATAATGATGCCGTGAAATCAGAAATGAACAACACATATTTGAAAACAAATATATTGGATAATAAGCCCTTAGTCCGTTGCAATTAAGCACAAATTCATTTCATATAATAATGCTCCTACGTTCCATTTGAAATTGTGCTCGCGTCTTATCGCATCCTACTTGAACATAGACAGCAGTGGAGATGCTTAGTTTTTTTTTTTACACTTATCTTAACAGTACGGAAACTTTTTAAATTTTAAACATAAACCAAGAAGTATGTAGAATTAGGTGCTAAGGAAAGTGCAGACTTTATTAAGACAGGGTTTCTCAACCTTTATTTTGCCGAGCCTTACAAACAAAAGAAAAGGAAAAACTAAAAAAAAATTCCACTGACCTTTTTCTGAAACATTAGCTCTGTGCTATTTTTTCCTATGAGTGAGCCACTCGAGACAGAAAGAGATAGATGCGATGCGTACGCATCGTGGCATGGTACGCAAGTGTTTTTAAATGTAATATTTTTAGTAATACATAACATGAATAAAAGTGTTTTACTCATAAAAAATGAGCTAATAATTAAGATAAAGATATACTTATTGGAAGTATGACAATCCATCCTTCTTTTTGCACTTTACGTGTGTCATTTTTACAAGTATAAACTATGCATTTCGGCATCGCTGACGTTATCAATCGCGGCGCGGCCACCGAATGAATGAGAGCGAAACAAGGCACATTACTGTTTGTGCCTTGTTTCGCCGGTGCCACTTTTTAGACGGTAACTGTGTATCTACAGAAATATATGATCGAAGTATACAAGTATTAAAGTTATACATAAATTAAAGTAACACGTTCATTTTAGAAAATAAATTACACACAGACCACTCCTTCAAACACACAGCAAAGATACTATATAAAATACAATACAATCATATATATGTTATATACATATATACATACATAAACATATATAAACAAATCTTCATATCGAGTGTTAATGTTTGTTTGGTTCGTTTTGAGATTTTAATATATTTAAGACACGGACTTTAAAGTTGGACTTGAAACAGGCAAATATGTCAACTTCTTTAAACAAAACATTATAGTTTTGAGACAGTCTTGCGAGTGGGGCGTTACAAGCATAGTTCGTCGCATGTCGAGACACGGCTATTTTCGCTCAAAAGATTTAAATCACTCCTTTAAATCTTCAAATCACAAATACATCTTTTATTCTTTTATTTCCAAACACATCAGATGCAGGAATCACCATCTTCCAGCGGGCCGTCGGTGCGTTCTCCCGCACCTCGAAGCTTGGCTCCACGGGAAGGAGGAGGTCACCTACCGATTGACTCAGATACTCACCGGGCACGGCTGCTTCGGTGAGTATCTGTGTCGAATAGGACGGGAGGGATCGACACATTGCCACCACTGCGCATCCGACCTCGACTCGGCCCAGCACACGCTGGCGGAGTGCCCCGCGTGGGCCTCCGAGCGCCGAGTCTTGGTCGCAGAGATCGGGCGAGATCTGTCTCCGCCGGCATTGATTGCGGCAATGCTGGCGGACGAGGGAGGCTGGAGGGCTGTGGCCTCCTTCTGTGAAGCAGTGATGCTCCAGAAGGAGGCCGCCGAGCGGGGTCGGGAGATGGCCGATCCCGCTCGAAGGAGGCGGCGCCGGGCTCGGTAGC
Source organism: Scirpophaga incertulas (assembly GCA_036419045.1). NCBI lineage: Eukaryota > Metazoa > Arthropoda > Insecta > Lepidoptera > Crambidae > Scirpophaga > Scirpophaga incertulas. The sequence goes on along the minus strand of CM071647.1, from coordinate 76,889 downwards.
ACAGCTGCGGTGCCGCCGCGGGTCGCCGGCGGGCGCGAGGAAGTCGAGACCGCTACGGCGACCCGGGATGGACCACGCCCCTTCCGTGGCCGGGGGCGTCGTCGGTGGAGGAGACCGGGGGAGGTAGTAAGCCTCCCCCGAGGAGGGCTCCCCTGTGTCGACGGGGGAGCGGAGGCTGGGGGTTCCCGGAAGGAGCTTGATGTTCCGGGGGCTCCCTACATGCCTGAGGAAGGCCATCCCTGAGGTTTTTAGTGGGTAGGCCTCCCCTTCTGGGAAGGAGCCCCCACATAACCGCCGGCTCGCCCCAGCCGGGGTATGCAATTTAATGCATTTTCCTCAGGGAAACAAAAAAATAAAAAAAAAGGAATCACCATCTTAAAACATCACGCGACTAGACGTGAAGATTTAAAGATGTATTTGAAAATGTGTGATTTAAGAGTTACTTGGCCTTTTTACCGGAAGTAGTATAGTCTAGCCACGTGGCGGAACATAGTTACACATTTCATTTTAAGAGGTGTAATGACATTGACTTGGTCAGCGACAGTATTGTATTGTATTGACGACCTCCATAGTCGAGTGGATAATACACCGGTTTCAAGGTGTCGCCATCTCTGAGGTCCCAGGTTCGAATCCCGGTGGGGGCAGATGTTGTTGTGATGAATGCGAGCATTTGTAAACTTAGTCATGGTTGTTGATATATTATTTCAATAAAAATTATTTATATATGTATAATGTTTGTGGTGAAAAGAAAGGCACTCAAAATTCAAAACGTGACAAGACAATTTTATTCGAGAAAAAAACCAAGAGAAACTCCATCTTGAATCTAGCTGTCATTACAATTTTTTTTTTTTTTTTTATGGATAAAGGAATTAATCCTAACATTACCGGCCCCAAGGACGACTAGTCCTTAAAAGGGTTAAAATTACATTGTTTCCAAAATTTACTTAATACTAATATAAAATTTACTCTATAGGTAGCGGACAAATTTTAGTTATAGGGCGTTTGAATATGTGATTTTTATATTTAAGCGTAACTACTCTAGTCAGCCCATCATTACCCGGGTGCTTTTCCAATACTCTACCTAATAGCCATTTTCCAGGAGGAAGTCTTTCATCTTTAACTAAAACAACAGCACCGATATCAGGTTCCTGTTTTTTATTAGCCCATTTATATCGGTTTTGAAGAGTTGTTAAATACTCAGAACTCCAACGAGACCATAAGGTTTGAACCATTTTTTGTATCATTTTCCAACGATTGGACAATGAAACCTTCACATCTGAAAGACTTTCTTCTGGTACATGAATCGGCATTTCACCTATAAGAAAATGTCCGGGCGTGATTGGAGGAGGATCATCTATAGCACTACTAATTGGTGTCAAAGGGCGAGAATTAACACAAGCTTCCACTTGTGCCAATAAAGTAATATATTCTTCAAACGTAAGCAAAGCTGTTCCAATAACTCGTTTTAAATGTGACTTTATGGACTTCACCCCTGCCTCCCATAATCCACCAAAATGTGGCGAGCCAGGAGGAATAAAATGCCAAGTGGTCTTGCCCTGAGTGAGCCATTCAGAAATTTCTCCAACCACACCAGAATTCCTATTTTTAAACATATAATCTAGCTCTTTAGAAGCACCAACGAAATTAGTAGCACAGTCACTCCACAAGTCACTGCAATAACCGCGTCTAGCTGTAAAACGGCGAAAAGCAGCAATGAAGGCAGCACTTGTTAAGTCACTGACCAACTCTAAATGAATGCTTTTTGTGACAGTACATATAAATAAACAAATATAAGCTTTACTAGTTCGTTGACAACGTCCCGCATATAACTTTAATATCACTGGACCAGCATAATCGACTCCAGCATTAAGAAATGATTTACCAGGCTTAACACGAAAAGATGGTAGATGACCCATTTGTTGATTCATTGGTGCAGATGAAAACCTAAAACATGTTAAACATGAACGAATTAACTTTTTAATCAAATTTTTTACACCAATAATCCAATAGCTTTGACGAACAATATTTAAAGTTAATTGGGGTCCACCATGTAAGGAATGTAAGTGACAATCATTTACAATCAATGATGATAAATTGCAATTCGAAGACAAAATAATAGGAAATTTAAAATTAACATTAAGCTCTGAGTTTTTTAAACGTCCTGCTGCTCGCAATATTCCATTTTCACAAATATAAGGGGATAGTGACTTGAGTTTACTATTTTTACAAATTTCTTTTCCCTCTTTCAAAGTTTTTATTTCATTATTAAAAGCTAATCTCTGTGATATACGAATACAAAACCTTAAAGCTTCTCTCAATTCTGGCACAGTAAGACAAAATCTATTTAATTTAGGGATAAATTCTAGGTTATTTTTATGCATATTTCTAGGTTTACAACAATTAATAAATCTTAACATATATGCTGTAACACGAACCAATTTTTGTAATTTAGAATACTTATTTAAAAACAATTGCATTTCATTTTTTTTATTGACAATATTAGTTATAAAATGGACTGTATTTTGTTTAACTTTGCTTTCTAAGTTAGTTTCAGATATGACAGTTGGGGAAAACGAAATAGTGCTAGATTCACTTAGGAACCTAGGTCCGTGCCACCACATTTCAAAACTTTTTAGATTTTCTGGAGGGATACCACGTGATGCACAATCCGCGGGATTATCTGAAGACTTAACATGATGCCAATGATCGGAACTTAATATACTTAAAATTTCAGAGGTTCTATTAGCGACATAAGTTTTCCAAACATTAGGGTTTTTTCGTAACCACGACAAAACAATTGTAGAATCAGTCCATGCATAAACTAAATTTTCATTGATTTTCAAACTGTTCTTAACATCTCTAATTAAATTTGCCAGTAGAACGGCTCCACATAACTCCAAACGAGGTAAAGACACTTGCTTGATTGGAGCAACTTTAGTTTTTGCAAGGATAAGATGTACATAAATATCACTACAGGTTATTACTCGTATGTATACAGCTGCAGAATAAGCTAAGGTAGAAGCATCGCTGAATCCATGAATTTCCACACGATCAGAGCTATTACGTTTAGTATGTACCCATCGACTTAAGTGACAAGTACCCATATTGACTAATTGATTTCTAAACTTAGACCATTCTGATGACAGATCATTTGGTAATTCATCATTCCAGTCAACACCACATAACCAAAGCTTCTGTAAAAATATTTTTGCTGTGATAATAACAGGACTCAAATATCCAAGTGGATCAAATGTATGAGCAATATCTGACAGTACAGTAGTCTTAGTAAATGTCTTTGTTTGAGGTAATAAATCTATTTTGAGTTCAAATTCATCGGTACGCGAATTCCAATTTATTCCAAGAGTTTTTATTGTATCATCTCTAATAATATCTACACTATCCTTTAGTTTTATCTGAGGTTGGAATATTATCCAATACTACTGAACTGTTAGACGCCCATTTGTGCATCTCAAATTTTCCTCTACTCATTAAATCTATAATTCGCTGTCGCAGAATAATTGTGCGATCCTCATCATCCTCGCCAGTCATCAAATCGTCCATGAATATATCATTGTTTATAATATCGAATAAATCTGGAAAGTCTGATTTTTCATCAGAGGCTAACTGCTTGAGCGTTCGAATGGCTAAGAAAGGAGCACAAGAAGTGCCATAAGTAACTGTAAGTAAACGTTTTACCTGTATGTCTTCATTGGGAGAAGGACGCCATAAAATACGTTGGTAATCGGTGTCCTCGTCAGCAACTAAAATCTGACGGTACATTTGTTTGACATCCGCAAACAAACAAACCTTGTGTGTACGCCAGCGAAGGATAAGATCTTTCAAATCTTGTTGCAGTGGTGGTCCGGTCAATAGTTCATCATTAAGAGATGTGCCACAAGCTGGTTGTGCTGACCCATCGAAGACCACTCGAAGCTTTGTTGTCAAGCTGGTTTCTCTAATAATTGCATGATGTGGGAGATAATACACTTTATGAATAGGTGGCGCTGAAGGTTCTACATCTTCTAAATGATTTAAATCTTGATACTGATCAATAAACTTTTGATATTCAGTTTTAAAGTTTTGGTTGTGAGCAAATTTTCTTTCCATATGTTTCAATCTTGTCAAGGCTATTTGGTGAGAATCACCCAATCTTTCTTCGTAGCCATCTTTAAAAGGTAAACGAACAATGTATCGACCATCATCCAACCTTGAGTGTGTTCGTTTGTAGTGTTCCTCACATTGTTTTTCTTCTTCAGTAAATCTTCTTTTGTGTGTGTCATATTCTTCTGTCTCCCAAAACTTTTGTAGTAATTGCTCAATATTAACAAATGTTGTATTAACTAATATGGTGTGAACATTACTTTGTGTGTTGGTAGTCCCAGATACTAGCCAACCTAATCTTGAATTTTGTGCAATGAGATTGTTATTCTTCTTAAGTCCGTCTATCAATATTATAGCATACACATCTGCTCCAAGCAAAATATCTATAGGTCCAGGTCTATTCATTTGAGGGTCAGAGAGCATAGTTGTATTAAGGTCTGGCCAATTTGATAGGGTAAATTCTTTTGCTGGTAGTAGTGAACTTAATTTTGTAAGTACATGAGCATTAACTTTTGTTATATGTGAGGTGTCTAAGGATGAATAAATATCAAAACTGACAGCATATTGTGATTTCATCGAGTTATTTCCAATTCCAGATATATTTGTACATTTGCGAATCTTCTTCAAGCCCAACAATTGTACTGCGGATTCTGTTATAAAGGTCCCTTGTGAACCTTGGTCAACTAAAGCACGAAGATTAATAAAGTTTCCATACTTATCTCGTATTCGAACTTGAGCAGTGGCAAGTATTACTTGAGTATCATTTGTAAACACTTTCAAACTAGTTATAGGTGTTAGGTTATCATTGTTAGGTGTTTCTGTAGGTTGAGACAATATATGTTTATTAATCAAAGCATCATTATGCAACAAAGTATGATGTTTGTGTTGACATAATTTACATGTTGTAATTTGCCTGCAGAATTTAACGGAATGTCCCTTTACTAAACAATTGAAGCAGAGATTATTGCTTTTAACAAAATTTCTTCTTTGTTCAACGGCTAATTGCTCAAATTCAGGACAGTAACAAACATAATGATTTTTCTTACAATATGTGCAATTACTCTTAGTGTTAGTCGTTTCAGTCTTATAACTTTTAACATCTCTCTTATCTCTCTTGAATGTACCTGTTGTAGTTGTTTGCACCATTTCTAAAGCTCTAAGCCTTCCTTCTAAATAATTAATTAATTTCTGATAGGATGGTAGTTCAACGGACGAGCCCAAAGATTGTTCCCAATGTTTATGGGTTTCTAAATCAAGTTTGGATACCATAATATGTACTAGAAATGGATCCCAATGTTTAGTGTCAATATCTAAGTTTTTCAAAGTGTGAATACATTCATTTGTGGAACATATCAATTCCTTTATAGCTCGAGAACACTCTGTAGACATCCTTTTTTGTGTCAGAAAGCGATTTAAGACTGCATTAACAATTACTCTTTTATTAGTGTAACGACTCACCAATGTATCCCACACAGCTTGATAGTTTGCAGCAGTAACATCAAAATGTCTAACTAATTGCTCCGCTTCACCTTTTAAGCTGGATCTTAAATAGTGATGTTTTTGAATGTCTGTCAAACTTGATTCATTTTGTATAAGAGAAACAAATAAGTCTCTAAAGGACACCCAATCTTCATAGCTTCCTGAAAATGCTGGTAAATTTATTGAAGGCAATTTAGTCATTGTACTTGAAGATATATTATGTTTTTGTTGTTGTGCACTTGACATTGTTACACTATCATTGCGTGATATTTCTTCCTTCAATGAAGTTTTAAATTGTAAAAATACTTCTTGAATTTTACTATAGTCGGCTTTACACTTTTTCTTTGACTCTTTACTAATGTTTTCATCTCGAATATAATTTGTATATTCTTCATTGTATTTTTTCCAATAGTATTCTAGTAACTCGTTCCTTGTTTCTAAATACGGTAATTTGTACCTGTCTTTCGGTGTTTTCTTGAAATTAGCATATAATGTTTCTATTTGTTCAACTAATTCTAACAAAACTTCGTAATCCATTGTGAAGGTTCAAATCAAAATATCCGTGTCGATGGACCAAATAATGTTTGTGGTGAAAAGAAAGGCACTCAAAATTCAAAACGTGACAAGACAATTTTATTCGAGAAAAAAACCAACAGAAACTCCATCTTGAATCTAGCTGTCATTACAATTTTTTTTTTTTTTTTATGGATAAAGGAATTAATCCTAACAGATATTAATATATTTTCACAAAATATTTGATGAAATAAAGTTTAATTGCGTTTCTCTGAAATACGAGTATTTATGAACATAAGCAATTACATATCATATTTACAGCTAAAATAAACAAGTTTAATAATAACTTACCTGAAATACGAGAAACTATATTTAATGACCTTATTTCAGGTATTTTATTATATCTACAAGAAATAAAATATAACATGAAATTCTAATTGTTTGATAAATTTGTCACTATAAGAAAACTTTACTGTCACTTGGCAGTTCTTGTCAATCACTAAGTATGCATCAAAGACAAACTTTAGATACGTCGTCCATATGAGGTTCATATAACAGCAATGAGTATCTTTACATATGTATAATATATGTATGTCTATCCGTTACCCTAGATCCCATTGCACAAGCCTTATAGAGCTTAGTTTGGGCTAGGCTAATTGGTGTCAGTGTAACAAATATTTATTTATTAGTATTCAGTCAGTCGGGAAGAGTGCGAGTCATAAAAGTCACGCTAGTATTCCATTGTTTTATAGTACACATTACGATATTAGTGCGTTATGAGTAGAGATCGGATAATCGGATGCATATTTACCTAAAGTTAGTTTAAGACAAAGTATGGAAACGGCTTTTTATTATTTTGTTAAATAAAATTTTTCACCATTTCTGTTTTTTTTATTCAATTATTTAATTGATTATTGTTTTAGTCAAACTAGCTGACTACTTTCATATAACATTCTTCATGTATTAAATCGTACATTCATAAATCGCACGGGGAACTGAAACTAAACTTCATGTAAATACGTATGCATAGTTGTATAAATGAACCCGGAGTCTCGGTCTTTTGAAAATAAATACCACGTGCTAATTTAGTAATTTTCTAACAATATCATACATACATACATACATACACTCACGCCTTTTTCCCACGGGGGTAGGCAGAGATTACGTACTTCCACTTGCTACGGTCCTTACATATCTCTTTCGCTTCATCTACTTTCATAACATTCCTCATACATGCTCGACGATTGCGGGTACTTCTGACCTGGCCTTTTTTGAGGACACTTTCGATTTGTTCGAAATATGTTCGCCTAGGTCTTCTTCGTCCCGTGTCTCCACTCACTCCAGCTTCATAAATCCTTTTGGTACACAATGGTTAACAATATCACTACGTTAAATTTGCAGTCCCGTATTTTCCCGGGATTTTTATTTAACAAAATGTATTTTAAAAAGCCGCTTTCATAATTTGTGAGCCAAAAATTAACTTTAGGTAAATATGCATCCGATTATCCGATCTCTATTTATAACACTCTCAGGCATTAAAAATACAACCTAAAATTACGATTCCATGAAGTCGTGGGCACAGCTAATGAAGAATATACAAGGATTTTTATTCTGTATTTTGTATATTGTATCTGTATTTCCGACTTTCTCAGATAAGGTGCATCTCCGGTGCGAGGCGGTCGACATTATACTCGTATAAGATAGATTTCAATTGAGTTATTGTTTGTTTGGCGGCAGCCGGCACGCGCCGCCCTGGGCTGCCGGAGACAATTTTTTCGCCAATTCACCCGAGGATGCCGCGTGAATTTTAATTGTGCGGGGTGAGAAGCTGCCTTTTGAATAATATTGAAATTGTATCGATTTGAGTACTGACGCTTTTGAAATTGCGGCCTTTGATATGGCGCAGGATGGCCAACCTCCCATACTACGTTCGGAATTGCGATATCCATCGCGATTTCGAAATTAAAACCTTACACGAACACTTCCTGGAGTACTCCAAGCGGTTCTTCACCGCCGCTGAAGGGCACCCAAACCCGTTAGTGAGATAGGCATAGATACGCCGCGTACCGCAGTCAATTCGCGCTATACAGAACATCGTCGACCCAGACACGTCCTTTCCGACCCACCTGACTCATTAACGCTGGCTCTTCAAGCCTTGCGAGAGGCGGCATCGCGCAAACATCTGCCCTCTCTGGGAATCGAACCCAGAGACCCAGGAGAACTGGTAACACATTGCAACGGTTGCACTAAACACTCAGCGTCAAATTGACCTTGTAAATCGATTTTTTCATAAGTTATAAGTAATTAACAACGCTTTATGTCATTATGTCAAAGAACAGATCCGACTGAGAACAGAAGCTCAAGCTGGTAAACGTACAGACTACAAAATACTGGAGGTTCGTTTGTGGGCAAATGTATATTTTTTTATTACAAGATTCCACAAAGTGTAGCTGAATTGCCTCTTCATAAGTTCAAGGTACATGTTAATAAGACGCTAATGAGTAAGAGCTATTACAAAGTCAATGATTATTTAAATGATGCCAATGCTTGGTGTTGATTTGAAGACATTACATTCTAAAGTGTAAATATTGTTTTTCCCGTATAGATTGTGAACACATATGTACGTTGTATAATAAACGACATAATTTATTGTAAATGTTGTTATTATGTCCTTTTGATAAAGCTGATAAGTTTCTTGCGCCCATTCTTCTTATCAGCTAAAAAATACATCCTGAATGGGTGGTAGGAAATAGTTATTTATTATACAAGAGTGGAAAGTTCCTTTTTAACCGCGTGCTCGATTTGGATGACCGAGCAAGCGAAGGATTCTAAATTAGAATCCTGAGCGTCAGCGAGGGAAACAAACGAGCACAAGGTGAAAAATCTTTCCACTCGAGTCAATACGTAACTTTTCATCCCACCTCAGCGAGGAAATGACAAAATGAAAAAGAAAACAATTTATAATGACAAATTATATTAAGCAATAAAACGTGAAAAACTAGAATGGCGCGAAGCACGCAAATAAAACAAAGAAACCAAGAAGGTTCCTAATTTAAATTTTTTCACAATTTAAAAAGTTCTAATCATAAATTTGGCACCATAGAGGTTACATTAAATAGGTTTAATGACGTTTTGAATTTACAATTATATTGAGTACTCATTATATGTGATGTTCTAAATTCAAATCTACTTTGCCGCTCAAGCGAATAAAATAGAATTTCAGCCAGATTTCGAAGCGCAAAATTACACTTTCCGAGGTGGTGGGATGAAAAATAATTTGGACGATCCAAAAGAGCTTTCTATAAAGTCATTTGAATAAAATTAATTTTGATTTTGAAACATGAAGTTGATGTTGTTAGTGAATTGGTTCGACAGGAGTGAGCCGCGGCGGCGCGCGGGGCGGGCGGCGCGCGGGGCGGGCGGCGCGCGGGGCGGCGGGGATCTGAGGGCGCCGCGTCTGAGCCAAGGCGGCGACACGCTGCGCAGGAAATTAGTTGTCTGTGGCGCTGGAGACACTCCGCGGACCCGCTCTTGAGAGACTTCTTTACCCATTATTACGTTTTTTTTTAAATACAACATGTAATTTTATATATAACTAGCGACCCGCCCCGGCTTCGCACGGGTGCAGTGAAAAAATGGTTATGGTGGGTTATCCCTAAGAGATAGACATATACCATCGCGGACTTTTTTGTGGATTTTTGTAAGTTGTACAATACTGTAGTACATTATTTTGGTCTATCTCGTAGGGTTCAGCCAGCGTTTGCAATATAAGCGCAAAAAAACGTGCTTATTTACGACATCACATTAGAAACCTTTAAATTTATCAGTGTTTCTCTACTATATTATGCATTTATTATACATACAAACCTTCCTTAAGAATCACTCTATCTATTAAAAAAAAAACCGCGTCAAAACCCGTTGCGTAGTTTTAAAGATCTAAGCATACATACGGACATACAGCGAAAGCGACTTTGTTTTATACTATGTATTGATTGAAGATTTGGATAAATTAGAGGCGTGGCTGCACTGTGCACAAAAGTTTTGAGTGGCTAAGTATGAAAAGCATACCAACTTTTCCTTAATTATTTATAACTAGCACTCTGCCCGCGGCTTCGCCCGCGTGGATTTCGGGATTGGATTTATAGAGGCTTAAGGGTCATAGCTTTTGCCCACGATTGTGCTAACGATGTATGCGTGGAAGTCGGTTTATGCCGCGAAGGTTTTATCGCGCTTCCCGTGGGACTATTTGTTTTTCCGAGATAAAAAATACCGCAAAACCTTGCTCAAGAATCACTCTATCTATTGATGAAAACCGCATGAAAATCTGTGCAGTAGTTTTTGAGCGAAGTTTTTATTGCGCATCCCGCCGGATCTGACGATTTTTCCGGGATGAAAAGTAGCCTATTATTTAATCCGGACTTTTATCTTTACGTCTGCAAAATTTCGGCGTGAAAGCGGAACAAACAAACAAACTCACATTCCGATTTATATTATTAGTAAGGATTTGAAAAAGGAAACAAACAATATTGACCTAACACCATAATTAAAAGACAAGAAAAATTGGTTGCGGTCAGTAAAGTACAAAATGCTGAAACGATAAATGTACGGTGTTCTCAAGATATATATTTTTTATTGACTGGTAGGTGGAGAAAGTACAATGTCACTTGCCTGCTCAACTTGTTCTCTGGTTAGTTTGGCAATAACTAGGTTATATTTTGAATCGTCGCTCAGCTTTTGATTAGCTACGACTGATTCGAATTGTGCGAACCACAACCTTGGCGACTCTTTCCAAAAGTCGGGGACTCGCGACGATCCTCAAAATCAAAATCAAAATCAAAATAATCTTTATTCAACATAGACTTTTACAGGCACTTATTGACGTCAACAGACAAAACAAAACTTAAAAAAAAAAACAAAAACTTGTCCGTACGAACGAATACTCTACACCTGTTCGGAAATTGGGAGAGCCTTCTCGAGAAGAACAGGCAAGAAACTCTGTAGGTCTATTTTTTATCTCCTATTTACAATGTTAATAATTACAATAATATAATACAATATAGTATAAGATACAATCATACCTAATACGATTACAGTCGTATGTATGTTTACATACACATATAAAATAATACAATATTATAAATAATGTTGTTACCAAACATGGCTCTATGAATAGTGTCCCTATTCCCAAATTGTGTATTCATTTAGATAGTCACTTACTAAAATTTGCGAAATATGTTCAAAAAGTTACTTATATAATATAAAAAAGTATAAATGAGATTTTTCTCGATTTTTATTAGATTTTTTGTATTAATTTAGAATTTTCCGAATGGTGGATTTATAGCAGGATCGACCTAAATAGTTGAGTGTAGAGTTAGTACACAGGATTCAAAGTGTCGCTGTCTCTGAGGTCCCGGGTTCGAGTCCCGGTGGGGGCAGATGCTTGTGTGATGAATGCGAGCATTTGTGTCTTAGTCATGGTTGTTATAAGATATTTCTATTAAATATATTTATATATCCATAATATTTTTCTGTTTGTTTTGGTCTGACTGTTTGATAACCTTAACTTTGTATCTATATTTGGGACTAGCTTCCGCTCGCGGCTTCGCCCGCGTGAAATTAGTTTTTGTCAATCCTGGTCCCTTATGGTTCAAATTGGTAAAAACCCCCCACACTGGTAAAAAATTTCAAAATGCTAGAACAAACGATTTTTTGTTTCTTTTGACGTGATATTTGACGAACTTGCATACTAACTTTCAACCCTTATTTCACCCCCTACATACATACATACATACACTCACGCCTTTTTCCCACGGGGTAGGCAGAGATTACGTCTTTCCACTTGCTACGGTCTTTACATATCTCTTTCGCTTTCACCCCCTAGCTGGTCGAAATTACAAAAATGCTAGAAAAAAGTTTAATGATTTCTTATCAAGTGCTTAAATATAAAGTTTCATGGTTTTATTTTTAAAAATTAAGAAATCCATCTGACTTCTATTTCAACCCCTTCATCCCTTTTTTCGAAATAAAAAGTAGCCCATGTTTTGTCTCTTATATTTATTATTTTATTTATTATAATTTTAGTTTAACTTTAATATATTCTTTTAAAACTGTATGACACGGTATTCCTAATACAGGCATGTTCTCAAATTATATTTTTATTAATTATATTATGTAATGGAAAGTGACTTCATGAATTATCCATATTGAAGTCATTTTCCAAATTGACGACTCTGTATCTATTTAATACAGGAAAAAAACAGCCCTTGCTGAGTTTCTTGCCGGTTCTTCTCAGTACAAGGTCTCCCGCCGTAGATTGCGAGCCGATGGCGTAGCTTTTCGACATTCACAAGTGCTTGTAACAGCCCAGACTGAATAAATGATTTTGAAATTGAAATTGAAATTGAAATCTCAGGGTCTAAAGATTGTCTGTACCAAATTTCATCAAAATCGGTTGCGAGGTTTAAGCGGGAAAGCGTAACAGACAGACAGACAGAGTTACTTTCGCAATAATATTAGTAGAGATTGCATATACTCGTAAATTAAGAAGAAGAAATAAGAATTCGTAATTGGCTTATGTACAGACATATTTTATGTACTTTTATATAAAAATGTACAGATTTTTATACCACGATTATAGCAAAAGACTTACGGCCTGCCTGATGATTTTTTGACGTGAAACGTCTTTAAAATCGCGCCGAAACATACGGGTACCAGGTTTAAAAGTGGACCGTAACGAAAAGGTCTATATCATCGTACCTTAATAATTAAAAAAACTATTAGTCTTAGAAACAAAAATGTGGTGTGAATATTTCACTTATATAGTCAGCTCACTGTTTTGACATTGAATTCGTGTAGGGGTCGAGCGGGGCGGCAGGGGAGGGATACCGCGTTAACTTTGCGAAACCGGCGCTCTCGCTTGTTTCTATTCAGTGTTACTCGTGACTCCGACTTTATAGCGCGGTGATTCTTTCGTGTGTTTGTTAAGTTTATTTAAACTGATTGATTTATCCAAAAATTAGTGTAATTTGGACAGTATTTATATTTAAAATAACCAAAAAGTGATCGTAAATATATAAACATTTGCTATGTCGGCCTCAGCTCGTGCAAGAGCCAGCCAGAAATATAAATCACGGCTATCATTAGAAAGAGGGGGCTATGGGCCACACACAGGTACCCCAATGTCCGGCGCCGAGCGAGCGAGATGGTTTCGGGAACGTCGCAAAGCCGCTGCCGAAAAAAAACGCCAACTCCGCGAGAAACTTTTCTGCTGCCGCCGACCTCGCGAGTACCTCTACCACTGGAATACCTGTACTTATGGACGTAACGAATGAACAGACAATCGATATATCTATTGAATCTGCCACGGAACTGAGAGATGTCAACATCAGTAGAAGTGAAGCAATGGAAAATCATTGGCGTTCAGCGGACAATCGCTTCAAAACGGTTTTTGAAGCCAATCCGTTTGGTTTATCTTGCAGCGTTTGTGATCGACTTTGGTTCGAAAGAGACTTAAAGAAAGTGAAACATCGCAACATTTCTTTCCTTCAAACAAATTCTTTTTTATTAAAATACTTAAAACACCGTCAATCTTGTTTTCATTTCAATCTTTTACTTTAAAAGCGATTCGCTAACATAGACGTTTCACGTTAAAACCAACGGCCGTGTGCCCCGGCACAGCCTCACCCGATTTTTTTGTTCTATTAGATGAGAAATATTGTAGAATAAACGATGTGTCTACGGTTATTACTTTTGACGTTACAGCGCCATGTTTGCGGCGCTGTCGCGGGTCGCTCAAAAACGCTCCATACTAAGTACACTGCAATCGTGATGTCATAATTGAGTAAAACTCGCCTAATTTGTATGAGTGTATAAACAAATATTAAAATACCTTTTTTATTTGTATGTTTATAGAAATACTTTCTATATTAAATAATGTTACATTTAATGTGAGGAAGCTAGAAATGTATTCGATTCATTAGAATTCTGCTAAAAAAATTGTATATTTTTTAGAAATCTAAATACAAATATAAAATTAAAGTGAAATTTCTATATTGACTTACGTTCGTGAGATAGAAATTGCTCAACTTTGAATTCAGTTGTACACATCTACCCTATTGGTGACAAATAATTCGACAATATTTTTAATTTGTTTACATTTAAATCCATAGAACTCACCACAATTTCAACCTTTTTAATTTGATTCCAACCGTACTTACTTTTTACTATCAGAAAAAAATGCTTTTTGTGAAGGATGCTGAAGGAAACTTACTTCCCTGCATTATTTGCTTTGTTTTATTGGTTCCGTTATCACCTTTTGGCGACGACAAGGGTGTTAGTGGGATAATTTTGAAGGCCAGGTACAGTTACAGGCCAGTAAACCCTGACATGATATAAGAAAATCAATTAAATAGATTTTTTTAAAACGTCGCCCCACACTTGGATTTTTATCCTGTGTCCAGAAATCTTACATGCACAAACACCCAGACCAGAACAAATTTTTGTAGGTCATAAAAAATATCTGTCCCGTGCGGGAATTGAACCCGCGACCCGTTGCGTAGAAGCCGATTACTCGACCAGTATGCTAAACGTGTAAATACCTATAATAATAATAATAATAACCGCCATGTGGGATGTTGATTCGACAATCATTGTTCCGATAGTTGTGTCTGCGAATGGCTTGATAGCAAAGAGTCTCGATCAACATCTTAAGAGGCTCTCGCTTGACGGATGGATCAAGGGTCGGATACAAAAAGCAGTGATTCTCGACACGGCGCGTATTGTCCGGAGATTTCTCTGTCTGCAGCCCTAACCACCGGTTTGTTTGGGCCTTGCCTCGCTACCGGCGGCATACTAGGTTTAAGTTTTTTATAGTATTTATATTTATTTTATATATCTATATTTGTAAAAAAATCGGGTGAGGCTGTGCCGGGGCACACGGCCGTTGGTTTTAACGTGAAACGTCTATGTTAGCGAATCGCTTTTAAAGTAAAAGATTGAAATGAAAACAAGATTGACGGTGTTTTAAGTATTTTAATAAAAAGAATTTTTTGAAGGAAAGAAATGTTGCGATGTTTCACTTTCTTTAAGTCTCTTTCGAACCAAAGTCGATCACAAACGCTGCAAGATAAACCAAACGGATTGGCTTCAAAAACCGTTTTGAAGCGATTGTCCGCTGAACGCCAATGATTTTCCATTGCTTCACTTCTACTGATGTTGACATCTCTCAGTTCCGTGGCAGATTCAATAGATATATCGATTGTCTGTTCATTCGTTACGTCCATAAGTACAGGTATTCCAGTGGTAGAGGTACTCGCGAGGTCGGCGGCAGCAGAAAAGTTTCTCGCGGAGTTGGCGTTTTTTTCGGCAGCGGCTTTGCGACGTTCCCGAAACCATCTCGCTCGCTCGGCGCCGGACATTGGGGTACCTGTGTGTGGCCCATAGCCCCCTCTTTCTAATGATAGCCGTGATTTATATTTCTGGCTGGCTCTTGCACGAGCTGAGGCCGACATAGCAAATGTTTATATATTTACGATCACTTTTTGGTTATTTTAAATATAAATACTGTCCAAATTACACTAATTTTTGGATAAATCAATCAGTTTAAATAAACTTAACAAACACACGAAAGAATCACCGCGCTATAAAGTCGGAGTCACGAGTAACACTGAATAGAAACAAGCGAGAGCGCCGGTTTCGCAAAGTTAACGCGGTATCCCTCCTCTGCCGCCCCGCTCGACCCCTACACGAATTCAATGTCAAAACAGTGAGCTGACTATATAAGTGAAATATTCACACCACATTTTTGTTTCTAAGACTAATAGTTTTTTAATTATTAAGGTACGATGATATAGACCTTTTCGTTACGGTCCACTTTTTTAAACCTGGTACCCGTATGTTTCGGCGCGATTTTAAAGACGTTTCACGTCAAAACTTAAATTTAAGATTATAATTAAATATATGAATAATAATAATAAATCTTTATTTCCTCTTATACAATTAATATTCCACAATAATTTAAACATGGCTTGTTAGTGAGGCTGGTGCCTTAACTAGGTTGCCCTGTATCAAAGGACACCAGGTCTCCACCTTCAGATCACAATAAATACAATTCGTGATGACAAAAATATTACAACGAGATCTATTATTGTGTGGAGGAGAAAGCGTGTGGGTACGTGTATGTGTGTGTGTTTGTGTGTGAGTGCGTGTGCGTGTGTGATACACATCGTGTTCGACGATACACATACGGGAACATATTGAACAAACAACAAACATACAATCTATTTGAACAGATAACTTAGAACAAACAAGAGATGAAAATCTCGTCCAAACGCGTGGGCACCCTAGCGCGATTCGCTTCCTGCATCTTACTTAGTTAGCGAATTGATTCGAACGTTATTTTTGGGTTCTCAGACGCGGCGGCGGCGAGGAGCGATCAGCTTCCGTTGTTGATGGGACCTCGCCTTACATTTGTATTGAACAATAGCTTAATTAAAACAATTAACGAAAATACATACTGACAGTCTTATTTATAACGCTATAAATGAGACTGTCTATAATATAATAACGTATATACTTCGATCATATATTTCTGTAGATACACAACTCCATAGAAAATCAAACAAAATATCGACCCCGCGTCTATACATAGAAGAATAGATGTATATTATAGTACCAACTTTGAAAAAAGTTCTAAAGTGTCATATATTTTAAGCCAATTTAAATCTTAAGTAACGTAATACATACATACACTCACGCCTTTTTCCTACGGGGGTAGGCAGAGATTACGTCCTTCCACTTGCTACGGTCCTTACATATCTCTTTCGCTGCATCTACTTTCATAACATTCCTCATACATGCTCGACGATTGCGGATACGGTAACGTAATGAAGTATGAAAATAAATCCTTGTTAAGGTCGTTACATATTATCTTCTGGTTTCGATGATATAATGATGCCGTGAAATCAGAAATGAACAACACATATTTGGAAACAAATATATTGGATAATAAGCCCTTAGTCCGTTGCAATTAAGCACAATTCATTTCATATAATAATGCTCCTACGTTCCATTTGACTCCGAATATTGTGCTCGCGTCTTATCGCATCCTACTTGAACATAGACAGCAGTGGAGATGCTTAGTATTTTTTTTACACTTATCTTAACAGTACGGAATCTTTTTAAATTTTAAACATAAATCAAGAAGTATGTAGAATTAGGTGCTAAGGAAAGTACAGACTTTATTAAGACAGGGTTTCTCAACCTTTATTTTGCCGAGCCTTACAAACAAAGAAAGCGGAAAATTAAAAAGAAAGAAAGAAAATCACAAAAAAATGGTATAGGCGACTCCATCATTCCACTGACCTTTTTCTGAAACATTAGCTCTGTGCTATTTTTTCCTATGAGTGAGCCACGCGAGACAGAAAGAGATAGATGCGATGCGTTACGCATCGTGGCATGGTACGCAAACGTTTTAAATTGATATTTTAGTAATACATAATATGAATAAAAGTGTTTTACTCATAAAAAATGCGCTAATAAATTAAGATAAAGATATACTTATTGGAAGTATGACATTCCATCCTTCCTTTGCACTTTACGTGAGTCATTTTTACAATTATAAACTACGCACTTCGGCATCGCTGACGTTATCAATCGCGCGCGGCCACCGAATGAATGAGAGCGAAACAAGGCACATTTACTGTTTGTGCCTTGCTTCGCCGGTGCCACTTTTTAGACGGTAACTGTGTATCTACAGAAATATATGATCGAAGCGTATATATGTTTGTAATATAATAACGCTTTCAGGATGTTGCTAGGATTGCCCCGTTTTTGTAGTGCAACAGGAATGTTGAAATTTGTCGAAAGACGAAAGAATGGACTAGTTGGTAGGTAATTTTTATATGATCCTGGTGCCCGCGACTTCGTCTGCGCAGGGCACTTATCGTCATATACAGACAATATCTTTATAAACAGACAGACTGCAATTTTGCAGACTGCTTGAGCTCAGTATCTGTTTGACCTTGGCCATCAAGCGCTTGGCGCGTGTCATCACTTTCTGAATAGCCCTTTCATCCCTCCTCCTTGGCCATTGAACCCTGACCTATCTGAGCCCATGAAATGGGTTTCGGATCCCTTTCTCACCTTTTAAGCCCTGATTACTACATAAATATAACACTGCCGTAGGGATTGTTCCTGGATCTGTTGCTGACCTCCCTGCAACCGTAGATGTAAGGTCTTTCGGTGTATTTCAAAATGATCTGTGTGTTTGTCAGTTTTTGTTATAAATAATAATAATATATAAGTTTATTTGCAATATACATTTGTAACAATACATAAGGATTCTCTGACCACCGAGCTAGACTAATTGTCTGCATTTCGGTAGGCAGTGTCCTCCTCTATAAAGACACAGATAAACACAATCATAACAAAATAATATAAACTAGTGCATGTGTGCATGCGTGTGTGTGTGTGTGTGTGTGTGTGTGTGTGTGTGATTGAGTGTACACCTAACCAATCAAAAGGCGTTCAGTTTCATCATAGTTAAGCGCTAGTAGGTAGCATTTAAGCTTCGATTTTACTTCATAACGTGATAATGAACATATTTTTATTTTATTATTTACTAGCTTTCTGCCCGCGGCTTCGCCCGCGTGTATTTCGGGATTGGGTGTATAGAGGGTTAAGGGTCATAGCTTTTGCCCACGGCTACATATACGCGGAAGTCGGTTTATGGTGCGAAGATTTTATCGCGCTTCCCGTGGGACTATCCGTTTTTCCGAGATAAAAAATGCCGCAAAACTCCTCAAGAATCACTCTATCTATTGATGAAAACCGCATAAAAATCTGTGCAGTAGTTTTTGAGCGAAGCCTTTATTGCGCATCCCGTGGGATCTGTCGATTTTTCCGGGATAAAAAGTAGCCTATGTTACTCGGGGAGAATGTAGCTTTCCAAAGGTGAAAGAATTTTTGAAATCGGTCCAGTAGTTTAAGCGTGAAGAGGTAACAAACAAACAAACAAACAAACACACTTTCGCATTTATAATATTAGTTGGGATTTTATTATAGAGAAAAGAAGAGAGCCATTTCTTTTGATGCCTAGCGAAAGCAATCCGTACAAGGGGAACCACACAAATATTTCTACTCCTTCTTTTACCCATTACAGTGACGGTATATTGTTGTCAACTTGCTAATATTGTGCCTTGAAGTTGGTCCACTTAATCATTTGTTCACTTCAGTATCATCAGGACGTCGGGAATCAAGGATGCTATGCACAATATTTTATTTTATTTTATTTTATTTTATTTATTTGGACAACCAACAAGATAAACACTGGTATTAACAAAAACAGGAATAATTCAAAAATACAAACTTAAAGCTAAGTATTTTCTTAATTATAGGTCGCCACGGCATGCAATGTGGACTACAGTATGCTTAAATATATACACATACGAACATACATACATATATTGGAATATGGGCAAAGTATAATTTATTATAACAAGATTCCACAAAGTGTAGCTGAATAGCCTTTTCATAAGTTCAAGGTACATGTTAATAAGACGCTAATGAGTAAGGGCTATTACAAAGTCAATGATTATTTAAATGATGCCAATGCTTGGTGTTGATTTTCTGTTCTATTCTAAAGTGTAAATATTTGTTTTTCCGTATAAATTGTAAACACATATGTACGTTGTATGACAACGACATAATTTATTGTAATATGAATGTGTTGTTATTACTTTTGATAAAGCTGATAAGTTTCTTGCGTCCATTCTTCTTATCAGTTAAAAATACATCCTGAATGGGTGGTAGGAAAAAAATTTGGACGATTCAAAAGAGCTTTCTATGAAGTCATATTTGAATAAAGTTACATTTGTTTTTTGACAATGTGTCGACGACACGTTTGACACAGTTTGGTACGATTCTTGCAAGGGACATACATTTTGTATAACGTTTTTTTTTTTTGTTCCCCTGAGGAGCTTGCCGAGCTTGGGGTGGCATGTGTCGTGCGGGCGATCCGCAGGCTGGGTTTAGAAATAGCGCCTCACAAAACCTATGGTAACGCTATGGTTCCACGGCCTTCCAAGGCGCCGGGAACCACCCAGCTGCCGGATCCGGGTGGGTGACACGGTGGTCCCGGTGGGGCCGTACATCAAGTACTTGGGCCTCACCCTGGACCGCCGCTGGAGCTTCGAGGAGCATTTCGTGCGGTTGGTCCCCTGAGCCAAAAGGGTGGCGGGCGTATTGCATCGCCTGCTGCCCAATCTCGGGGGACCGAGGGATGGAGTTCGCCGCCTGTACGAGGGCGTCGTGCGATCCGTGGCCATGTATGGGGCTCCCGTGTGGTCGCAAGACTGCGCGAGGTCCCCCCGCTGCAGAGCTCTGCTGCGGAGCCTGCAGCGGATAATGGCCATACGGATCGTACGAGGCTACCGTACCATCTCGTACGAGGCGGCGACGGTTCTGGGACGCTCCCCCTCATTCGACATTTTGTATAACCTACAATAATTTGTGTCGGTTTGGGTGCATGTGTATGTGAGATTCTATGTTTGTGACTGCATAAAATACGTCCTGTGACATTTTGGAAACATAGCTATTCTTTATAAGAAACACAAAAATAAAGATACATAGTACTAGTGATGCAACGGAAGTATCTTAGCGGAACCAGAAACAGATGTCAAAAGTAAATTTTAGCAGAAACGGAAACGGGTGCAGAAACGAAAGTGTAAATAATATGAAAAAAAAGCAAATTTACGAATATAATTCTTTATAAAGTGTATTCGATACACCAAATCTAATCTATTATTATTCAAAATTTAGTAGTGGCAAGTTATCTTTACTAATAGTATAAATCGGAAAGTGAGTTTGTTTGTTTGTTTGTTTGTTCCGCTTTTACGCCGTAACTACTGAACCGATTGCTTTGAAATTTTGCAGACGTAACGATAAAAGTCCGGATTAAATAATAGGGTACTTTTTATCCCGGAAAAATCGTCAGATCCCACGGGATGCGCAATAAAGGCTTCGCTCAAAAACTACTGCACAGATTAAAAAAAAAAAAAGGTTAACTGAATATTTGGGATTGGTTATCAATTGTTTTTTCTCTTTTTATGTAAATATAGGAGAGTATTGTACGTACAGAAAATGTTAATAAAACAAAGAGATCTCATCCCTAAAACACTATCCCTTCAGGGATCAAGAAGCCCGAGGCCGTGATCGGATTTCCAATTATTAATTCCCAACATATTTATATTAGATGCTACGTCAAGCTTAAAGCTTGCGCTACGAAAACGATAGCTTTTATGAGCTACGCAAGAAGGTCCATAGTAAAAGTGTTCATAGTGATGGCGCGCTTTCAGTATTTCCGGCCACGCCCCCTTCACCTGGGCGTGGCGGGGAGGAGCCACGCTGCATCGATTTTTAACCCTTTCATACCGGAACATTAGAATTGCTGCGAATACAACTGATTCTGTTATAGATTTCACATTATAAAGAATTGGGATTGGGACAGATAATAACACGCAACAGAGCTATATTAGGGCTAAAATTCAGACTTCAAAACTATATAGAAACTTAAAGTAAAAAATATATTATTATAAAGTAATAATAATTATTGACACAAAAATATCTTTGATATTTATAAACAGTTCTATTTGGAGTTGGTGCTGACCAAGAAGGACAGTTGGTGCTGGCCAAGAAGGACAATTTAATCCTGGCCTTAATGTTGGCCAAAATAGGGCTATATCTGGTACCGACTCTATATTTTATTCGTATATATATAAATTATTTTTGATTTATATATACATATGAATCTAAAACTAAACCAGGATTTTTCCCCAAAACTTCAGAGCCCCCTAGCGGCGATATTTGTCGTAAACTTTTTCTAAAACTTGTATATTCGATGATCAGCTCGTCAAGGAGAACTATCGAAAAATTTGTAGTCGATCGCCGTTCGCCAAACTGCCATATAAACTGTGCCATATACTTTATAAGTGTACAAACTACTAGGAGGTAGACTCTGTACCAGGGTCGTCTGCATGGGTACCTCCGTCTTACCTATTTCCGCCGCCAAACAGCAGGGTTCGCTTTGCTGTGTTCCGGCGTGAAGGGTAAGATAGGCAGTGAAATTACTGGGTACTGTGACTTTACATCTTATGTCACAAGTTGGCAACGTACACTGTGGTTCTTATGAGGTTTGCAGATTTGCTGCGAATCTCGTGGGAACCACATGTACTATAGGCGACTGTTATCACTTACCATCAGGTGGGCAGCCTGCTTGTTTGTCAACTTTATCAATAAAAAAAAAAAACAAACCCGTACAATTCGAAACTCGAAGCGAAAATATTAACTCGAGTATAGTGCTACTACAATGTCAAAACAAATTTCAGTTACTACGGTGTAGCAATTTACATCACCGTAGCACTACGAGCACCGCGCCGTAGCAGTTTACGTCGCACATTACGTTACGTGATATAACTGTAGCGCTTGTGGACTTTAATCGTCAAGTTCGTAGCAAATCGTAGCTTTCACTACACTATTTAGTTATTGAAAATTAGTTTCGAATAATTCGGGCTATGGGTTATGTTAGTTCGCTCGCTACGACTGTGCACTAGCGATGGGCGATTGTTGCAAAAAAAGCAATCGACTAAATCGAAAATCGTATCACTGCGCATTCGATTGTCGATTTAGTAGTTCCTCATCATGATTATTCGAATAACAATCGACGAACTACTAACTCTATACTACTAACTGGGATTGCGATCCTCAATACATAGTATGTATTGAGTTAGTAGTATAGAATTAGTAGTTGTGCGACGCATGAGGAATTTTTGCGTATATTTTACTACTACTGAATTACTAAACTACTTTCTGATTGCGTATGGAATGGCAAACGGAGGGCATGCGGATGGTGTATTACTTAAAGTATTACTATATTACTTTAACATTTGGTTTTCTCATATAGGTACTTACATTATTAATAATTCAAACTGATATTTAAAGATATAATAAAATCAAGACGGTGCGCTTCTATTGTATTATGATTTCTTTGTATTAACTATTAATATAGAATCTTTTTTTATGATTGTGTAATGATTGTGTGTATGTTTGTAAACTCTTTATTGCAAATAATACACAGAAAAAAAATCTATACACTTGAAATGTCATTGTGTTATTATAACAAATGAATATACTATATAATTTTTTTTTATTTTATTATCTCCTGCTGCACGGCACGGGCGCACGCCGTTAGTAGATAACAACGGAGCGGCGTCGATTGTTATCGACTTTTATCGACTAAACTGAACAATCGACTAATTCGATTACTTTTAGTAGTTATCGCCCATCGCTACTGTGCACCAAGTGTACATATTTACCGGGGAGGTTCTATAACAGTCGTCTGCTTGGATACATCCGTCTTGCCTATTCCCGTCACACAAGGTTCACATTACTTTTTTTATATCACATATTAAGTTTCAGGTACCCAGCATTAGATGCAACTACATCCAGTATTTATACATTGCAAGGGCAATTGCCCAAGAGAGTATATAACTACAACGACACCTCAAACCGTATCGTATTACTTTTCGCAATTTTGACGTAAATTTTGCGAATGTTCGTCTGTCAAATTCAATTCATCGTTGTCATTTGAGACTTTCTTATGTCAAAATTGATATCGTTCGTTCGATCGTTCGGTGGAATGCTTTAAACGATAGTAACTAAGAGTAGGATACGACACGACGAAGTCCACGATATATCGAATATCGTTTTTAAGAGTACGCCCCCTGAACGACAAGCAAACATATGTATGACGACAGTACGGTCACTATTCACTGTGAAAATAAAGACACATATGAAAATGAGAATAGTAAAATATTGGAAAGTATAATAATGTGGTTACAAGATAACAATTTGAAAATAAACTTAAATAAAACGAAAGTAATGCATCTGAGTCAAGGAATGCCTGCTTTGCAAATGAACATACAATATGATACTCAAGAAATCAATGAAACAGATGTTTTGACTTTTTTAGGTTTAGCAATCGATAATAAATTGGACTGGAAATTACACATAGAAAAAATTTCAGTAAGAATAAGCAAAGCTTCATATGCTCTATATAAATTAGCACCTGTTCTTAATATAGACGGGTTGATTACCGCTTACTATGGGACAGTGGAATCAATATTAAGATTTGGAATTATTTTCTGGGGCAATTCTACGAATAAGGAAATTATTTTTAAATTTCAGAAACGATCAATTCGCTCAATGTTTGGACTAAAACCTACTGATAGCTGTAAAGACTATTTCAAAAAACACAAAATGTTAACACTGCCATCTCTATATATATTTGAAATAGCTGTCTTTGTGAAATTAAATCCTCATTTATATAATAATAATAATAATATTTATTTGACACGCTTCATTTTTATAATCTCTGCTTAATCTAGACATTACATCTATATTATTTTTATATTCTGCCACTAATCAGCACACTCCCAAACTAGGAATCAACCTGTATCTCAGGCAGTACGCAGATCAGTGTCAAGTAAAACATAGGTATAGTTCAGAGTACTAGAACAGCAAGCCGAAATTAGTCTAAAGAAACGTTTCACAATGAGACTTTTTATTGATGCAGTAATTCTCAAACAAGACCAAGTCTGTTTTTTGAGAATCCGTGCAATAAGAACAAAAGTAAGAACTATTATAACTAATTTGTGACATAATAATACAGCATTCTATTGCTTTCGAAATCCTCTCCACCGCCAAAAACACAGATGTAAATACATTTACAATAAGGTTAGTAATAGTTATGCGTGTAAGTCTGCGTGCGTGTGTGTGTGTGTATGTGTGTGTGTGTTTTTGTATGTGTGTTGCTACACTTTAATGCAAGAAATGTAAAACTTGTAGAATATTTACAATGACTTTGCCAACAGTTCTTCGGTTTCAGTATATGATAATTTTATTAGGAAGTCTATAATTTTCTTTTTTACTTCCTTTTGTCTATATGGGTAGATGTTTAAAAATTTATTTATCCTATTGTATACGATACAGCTGATGCAGTCGAAGTGCCGTCTAGCAAGAGCAGACCTATATTTTGGTGTTTGGCAGACTATATCATTTCTACGTTTATTTGTAATAAATTGTTGATTAAACACTAGTTGTGAATGTTTGCGTAACACAATACTCATAAGAAAGAGTTGTCTTACAGTCAGGACCATGGTATCGGAATAAAGTTGGGAAGTCGAGTATTTGAAAGGTTTTCTGACCATGACCTTGAGTACTGCTCTCTGAGCTCTCTCTAGAGGCAAAAGGATTGTTTTGCCAGCACCACCCCACACAGTAATGCAGTAAGACAGAATAGACTGGCATAAACAGGAATAAACCAATTTGAGGGTGTTGTCTTCAGCTATTTTATTTATGTTCTTGAAAACATATATTAGTTTTCTTACCCTTGTTATGAGGGATTTTATTTGATAGTCCCATTTTAGTAGTTGGTCGATGTGTATGCCAAGGTATTCTATGGTATTGACCCTTGTTATTTTTAGATTACTACGCTGGTCTGCAGCTTTTGAATTTTGATGGATAGTAATATTAGCTTCTTTATTATTTGGTAGTGCTCTCGTACAAGAAGCAAACGTCACAAATTTAGTTTTAGCCACGTTTAGTGTAAGTAGGTTCCTATCAAGCCACGTTAAAACAGTGGAAATTGCATATTCAGCATTCAGGTAAGCCTCGGCCCAATTTGGTCCATCAATCACCAACGCTGTATCATCCGCATATGTAATAATTTTGCAATGGGGCAACAGGAGACCACACAGATCGTTAATATAAATTTTGAAAAGAGTGGGTCCCAAAATTGAGCCCTGCGGCACACCAAAGACCAAACCCTCAGGTTCACTAATATACTCGCCAATCTTTACCGACTGTGTACGATTCACAAGATAATCCTCAATTAGTAAGTATGGAAGTCCACGTACTCCAATTCGTTCCAGTTTACCCAAAAGAATCTGAATGGATACTGTATCAAATGCCTTACATAAATCCAAAAAGACTCCTATACATTTATGCCGGGCATCCAAATGTCCCAAAACACAACCCACCAAAGAACCAACCGCATCCTCTGTGCTGATGCCCCTTCTAAAGCCAAACTGGTTTCCTGCAATAATATTTCTGCTTTCTAGAAAACTGACTAATCTATTGTTTAGAGCCTTCTCTAAGATTTTCGACATTGCCGTCAACACTGAAATCGGTCGATAATTTGATATATCATCCTTGTCTCCAGACTTATAGATTGGATGAACTAAGGCCTTCTTAAAGGACGCAGGGAAAACGCCGTAGGCAAAAGAAAGTTTGCAAATATGTGTTAATAATGGTACTATTACTGTCTTTGATGTTTGCAGTACGCGCGCGGATATACCGTCCCACCCAACAGAGCAATCCCCTCGCAAATCCATTAATATTTTTTCCACTTCCTGTTCCTCCACGTCAAACAGTGCTAGAGACGTAGATTCACGTGGGGTCGCTCCAACGCACGGAAGCAAGCCAGGATTTAAGATCTTATTAGCAAGCTTACTACCAACATTGACAAAGTGTTCATTAACGAAATTCACAGCAATACTTTTGTTTTCATGTAAGTCAAGCAGGTTCTCAGCTCCAGAAATTGAAGGAGGCATATTCGTTATAGTTTTAATGGCTTTCCAAGTATTTTTAGAATTGTTTTTGGCACTCTGCAACATTTGCTTATGATAATTTATTTTTGTAATCTTTAAAAGTTTATTAATAAAATTTCTATACCGTGTATAAGTGACTTTAAGAATAAGGTTATCTGGATTTAATTTCACCTGTCCATGCATACGGTCGCGACATTTAATACATCTAAGTAACCCAGGTGTTATCCAGGGCTTAATATTTAATTTTGTGCGAGAAATAACATATGTTTTAGTGTGTTGTTTTACTATGTAAGAGATTTTTGACACTAGATAGTCACTAGCAAAATTAGCATCTGTTGATAGAAGTATCTGTGAGAAGTCAGTACTTAAAATGGTAGTGTGAATTGCATTATAATCTACTTTGATTTTCGATTTGAGGGGTTTTAGTGCTTTCCTACCTATATTTGCCAATAGAACAGTTGGAGTATGGTCAGTGATGTAGGATTCCAACACAAGAGTAGTGGACTGCATTTTACTCTTAAGAAATACATGATCTAGGCAGTTACTACCTCTGGTAGTGAAAGTGTGTGCCGGAAGGAGACCATGCGCGGCTTGTAGAATTAAATATTCATTTGCGCGCGTATCTGTGGAGTCTATTTTTATGTCAATATTCAGGTCACCCATAACACCCAAGACCTGGAAATTTGAGAGTGTTGTTAATAGTCGGTCGAGTCCATACAAGAAATTTTCAACAGAATATATAGAAGGTGATCGATAAATAGCTACTACGGCAGCCACGGAAGCAACCTCACAGACCAGACAGTTCGCTTCCAACTCAGGCTCATAGACCTTACATGATAAGTTTTCCTTGACATAAACAACAACTCCACTATTTTGATTTATATTCTTGCTAGTACTGTAAACAGCGTAACCATCCAATACAGGCAAGTGTGGCGATTTAGAAATCCAGCATTCTGTTAGAATAATAAGATCGAATGATATATGTGTATTTACCAATAGCGTAACAAAGTCATAAAAATTTCTATGTATGCTGCGAATGTTCAATTGTAGGACAGCCAAAGTTTGGCGGCATTTTATATTCTTATTATTTTATATACCTCTGCGTTTTAATTATGACACTAATTTAAAAATAGTAAATAAGCAGCGGTAGAAGAAAATAATAATATTTAGCAGCAGCTGTTTGGATGATCTTATAAAAGTGACTAGCGAGCCGTAGCAAGTCCAAGCAAATGTCGTGTCGTAGCACACGGGTTATACGTACGAGAGTAGCGTAGCCGGTAAGCGGGGGGAATGCGTTACGTCGTAGGTCTTATTGTGTCCGTAGCGGGTTTTCTAGCCGAGTCGGGTTATTTGCATCTTGTTATTTAGTATTGATGGCCGATTGGTTCCAGCGTCCACGCACCAGACAATCGGTCAAGGATCGATCCCGCCAAACACCGAACAAACACAAATTTGTTATTTTTTAATTTCTTCTCGGAGCCGTCGAGCAACGCAAAATCCACACAAGAACAAGCAAAAATTCAAGACTTAAAATTGACCGGTAGCAATAAATGTATTTATTTACAGTCGCGAAACACACGTCCACTTTCTATGAGAGCCAAGCGGCGAGAGGATATAAACTTGAATTGTTTAAAAGCAATAGAATTAGAAAAAACAAAAATACGAAGCTTTGTATGTGTAACGCTAATACGGCACTTATGCGCAACAGTATTTTTGGTATGGGTCCGACTGTATATAATAAGCTCCCATTGGCAATAAAAGAACTAGAATTAAACTTATTTAAGTTAAGACTAAAAAAATTCCTCATAGATAAATGTTATTACTCCGTTCGTGACTTTGTGTGTGATAACGACTTGCCTAATTTATAATTTTTTTTTCTCAACCATACAATAATTGGCATTGTAGTATGACATTATAATTATGTAATTCTTGACATTTCTGCAATTAAATTGAAATAATTTTAAATTCTTTGACAATGTATTTTAATTTTTAAGGACGTTTAATTTTATACAATACAATAGGATGTAGTATGACATTATATATAATTCATGACATTGCTTCAATTAAATTCAAATATTTTAAATTAACTGACATTGTATTTAAATTTTTAAGGATGTCTGATTTTATTAATGAATATTAGTTCTGTTTAACCGATTTGCTACATAAGATATGATTGAGTTTATTTTAATATTTATTTGTAGAATTAATAGGATTCACTTACCTTGAATATTGATTTAACATGTTTTGATTTGATTTAAATTCTAATTAATTTTGTATGCCTCACCAGGCCAAACATGTAAGGAGAATGAAGAAACCTGACATCTGCATTATATGTATAACTCATGTTTGACAAAATAAAGTACTTACTTACGTACAAAATAAAACTAAAAAAATTCTAAACTTATTAAAAATTAAACGATTAATCCATATTCATCATAAAAGCACTCGGTACAAAAATATAATGTATGAGACAGATACTCGTAAATAACTAGTCGAGCGACGTGCGAGTCTTTTTGTTAAAGACCTGTTGTTAGCAAATCCTGATCACAGAAAACAGCTTGTGAATAAGTAATCAGAGCATTGTTGTCTGATGAATTCCACCAAACGGGCTGCTTAATTATGGATTGGCCTGTTAACGTGCAGCTAAAAGGGCAAGCTGAGAGCCCTTAGGGATATCGCGGGCCTCAGTTAAGGCCGGTGTACTTTTAATACATCATGTTTACAAAATAAATAAAAAATTATAACTGGGAACCAAAACTTTTTAAGGCGAGTTTTGATTAAGTTTATTTATTATTATTTCATTATTGATTATTTGTATATTATTATTATTTTATTAAAAAAACACATTTGTCGGATCCGAGTGGTCGGCACACAGCATGCTGGGTATATTATATTTTTGCTCAGTTTTCATTTTTCTAATGGATGGTATTGCCTTGAGGACTCTGCTGTTTTAACATGGATCGTGAAACTACAATGGGTAGGTGTAGTTTATTTATTCTGCCCGCGGCTTCGCCTGCGTGGATTTCGGGATTGGGTCTATAGAGGGTTAAGGGTCATCAGCTTTTGCCCACGGCTACATATGCGCGGAAGTCGGTTTATGGCGCGAAGGTTTTATCGCGCTTCCCGTGGGACTATCCGTTTTTCCGAGATAAAAAATACCGCAAGACCTTGCTCAAGAATCACTCTATTGATAATAACCGCATGAAAATCTGTGCAGTAGCTTTTGAGCGAAGCCTTTATTTTTTTATTTTTTTTTATAGCATAGGGCAGCAAACCAGCAAACGGATCACCTGATGGTAAGCGATAACCGTTGCCCATGGACACCCGCAACACCAGAGGAGTCACAGATGCGTTGCCGGCCTTTTAAAAGGAATAAGGGGGAAGGGGGGGTTGGGCCTCCGGTACCCTCACTCACTCGGCGAAACACAGCGCAAGCGCTATTTTACGCCGGTTTTCGCATCCCGTGGGATCTGTCGATTTTTCCGGGATAAGAAGTAGCCTATGTTACTCGGGGATAATGTAGCTTTCCAAAGGTGAAAGAATTTTTGAAATCGATCCAGTAGTTTGGGAGTCTATTCATTACAAACAAACAAACAAACAAATCTTTCCTCTTTATAATATTATAGTATAGAAAAAGCTAAAATTAACTGATTAACTAAAATTAACGTGGTTTGACTACGCGCGACTGGTATGGTTGGTTAATGTGAACTGACTTATGTGCAATATAATTTCGTGCAGCAGTGCTAATTGAGGTCAATACGAGAAAAATGTGATGACATGGGAAAATGCGTTGTACGTAGCTGGCTCGTACAGATCGGTTTACTGACTACTACAAAATGAACGGGACGTCAATTCGTGCCGAAGCCTGACTCTCCCAAGGTAGAAAGATTTTTGATTTTGATTAAAACAGAAATGATTGCTACCTCCATGCAAAGGTTTTGAGGTCCTGTAAAACTTATTATAGTCGCTTGTATCCGTTAGTTCCACTTGTTATCTCTAGATGGCGTTTATTTAACAAAAATAGTTTCTTAATTCCAGATAAGCAAACAGAAAACTTGTAAAAATAAATAATTATAATACATTATTCAAAAAATGCAATACTGCCAGTGCATGAAAAGTAACTTATTTGATTGCTGAGAACAATATAATTCTCAAAATATAAACAATACAAACATACAACCGTCTTTAGAGTAAGCACTAGAAAGAGATACATAGAACCGACTGCATGTAAATACTATGAAAGAAAAAAGAAAATATATAATTAGGCTGTAATAAAATAGTCTCAGATTAACTTTAAGAGTTTGCGCATAAAATCAGCCACAAAAATGTTGATAAGTATACTGTTTTGGCTTGATATACCTAACTGAAATTTAATATATTTTATTAAAGGATCCTTACATATAAGTATTAATTATATATATATATGGTTTATTTATTTAAAGGTATACTTACAGCTGTATATACAGCATTCTGACAAAAATACAATTTATAAGAAAACTATTAGTATACAAGCCACTTAAAAGTATACACGGTCATTTAATTATAAAAATCTAATAATAGAGCCATAATTAGTAAAAGCATAAAAATTGAAAAAATGATTAAATGATTTATTGAATGAAGTGGTATAATTAATATGATAGGGTAATATAAAAAAATGTCAGTGTGAAACAAATATAATAATTAATATTTCAAGCATGCACAAATTTTAGCCTAAGTTTAGTGATAAGTGAGTGCAAATAACTTCGCCCAACTGTCTTTACAGTTCCCTTTATGTAAATTATGTAACATCTAATTTGTGGATAAATATTAAAAAAATTAACAAATTTAGTAAAGGCCAGATATCCAGCAAAGTTATGACTAGTCTCGAATAGGAAGTTTAATTTTATGTGGTTGCAGAAAGAAAGTCAATATTATTGTGATTTTATATAGCTTTTGTATAAGGATCAATTATGTCTTGTTGATATTTTATGAAATTATTCAATATATTAAAATAAAAAAAAAACAGCCACAATTAAGGTACTCCCTTTTATTGTAAATTCATTTACATTGCTCAAATAATAACTGATTTAATATGGTTTGCCGTGCTATTAATTTTAAAAGGTATAAACATACAATTTTTTGCATTGTATAATAGAAAATGTGTTATTTTCAACAATATCCGGTCATAAGAAAAGCCAAATGCTAAAGCACGCTTCGTATTACTCTGAGAATTATTTTTATGTAACAGTTCGTGCAGTATAAAAGAGGAAGTGACTCTCCTGTACAGTTCAGTTCAGAGATAAATAAAAATAAATAAATAATAATAAATATTTGTTACACGATCTAGGGTAACGGATAGACATACATATATTATACATATATAAATAATTTTTATTGAAATATATATCAACAACCATGACTAAAGTACAAATGCTGGCATTCATCACACAAACATCTGCCCCCACCGGGATTCGAACCTGGGACCTCAGAGATGGCGACACCTTGAAACCGGTGTATTATCTACTCGACTATGGAGGTCGTATAAGTGTATAAAATAAACAATCGAAAGTAATGTGCAGTTTTCTAGGGAAAGAGGTGTATCTGTATGTAAGCCTTTTAACACAAAACTACTCGAAGTTATTATCTCTTATATATAAAAATGAATCGCAAAATGTGTTGGTAAGCGCATAACTCAACAACGCCTGGACCAATTTGGCCAATTTTTTTAGATGTTCGTTGAAGTCTTCGGCGAGAAAAACTCGAATAATTATCGAAAAAACCCTAAAAACAGCTCTTTTTTCTCATACAAACGTTTTCTAACTAAAACCTACAGTCAATTTGAGCTTTATTGTTATCATATAAAGATCATATTGCAAGCACTAACTGTTGTCTAAGCAATGTAGGTGTGTTCCTAACATCAAGAGTCAATTTGCGCTTTATTAACGCTATATAAAGTTGAAATTCAATCATATCTATCAAAACAGTGTGCGTGTGTGCGTTGGAGCACAGAATACATCGTTGGAGGATTGTACAAAATGTAATAGTTCATTTGGACCTTTTTGCAATGAATTATTTTATTCACAACGCGCTACCACCAGGGCGGCGGTTCTGTACAGGAGAATATTTTACCCTGACTATAAAATAAGTAGGAACAAAAAACTGACATTACAAATCTTTTTGATAGGACGTAGTCTGTCGGGTCCGCTAGTCTAAATATATAAAAGAAGAAACTGACTGACTGACATATCAACGCACAGCCCAAACCGCTGGTCCTAGAGATTACAAATTTGGCACGTAGGTTCCTTATAAGGTGTAGGGGTGCACTAAGGAAGGATTTTTCAAAAATTCATCCCTTAAGGGGGTGAAATGGGGCTCCAAAGTTTGTATGGAGAAACAAGATTTGTTTGAATATTTTATTCGAAACTTCGCAGGAGTACTCCTAACAATAAATGAGTAAACACGTCTTTCAGGATTTTTGAAAATTCAACCCCTAAAAGGGGGAAATGGGGTGTCAAAGTCTGAAAATCGACAATGGGTATTGTTTCTATGGTTTATCGGGTCGCTGATTACGAAAACAACAATGATTTTAAAATCCAATGTGGCGGACGTGATACATAAAACATACGGGTCACACTGAGAAGCCCCTTTATGTAGACGGTTGAAAAATACGATTAGTACGCGGGCGAAGCCGCGGGCACAAGCTAGTTATAAATAAAAAATATTGGAAGTTTTCTCATTAATAAAGAAATAAATAATAAGGGTTTATTGTTGTATATCTGTGACAGCATCAGCCTTAACGTGCCCGTGGTTGTTCCCGTCTGCCTGTAGCGACTTAGAGCCGATTTCACCGTCCTTCATAGAAACCGAGTTTAATAAAACTTGGTTTTGATTGATCGAGTTCAGAAGTTAGTTTTGATCTTGGTTTACATCCGCACCGATTTCACCAACTCCCATTGATCTCGTTTACTAAAACGTAGTTAATCCACAGATTAGAGTACGAATGTACGAATGAATGATTGCTTTTAAAGTGTTGCAATCAAAGAAATTATTTCAAATCAAATGGGAACATAAATTATAAGAATTACTTCAGGATACGATATTCTTGATTCAGATAGTCAGTAACGGGTGTTAAAAATTCCATAATTAATTACTTCTTATAAATAATAACAAAACAATTACTCATCTCGTGTAAATAAAATAAAATTTCAAAACAAAATATAAGGAATTTTAAATAATTGGGTAGCTTCACGGTAGCTTACAATGACCCTGCTTGTTTAACGGACTCCGATTACAATGTCGAAAAGGAAAAGGGACCCGACCTTTGCTGCGAGCGAAAAACAAACGCTCATAGAACTTGTCGAGCAGCATTTCGATATTGTTGAAAGTAAAAAAATAGATAGCGTCAGCGTAAAATTAAAAAATAGCTCTTTAAACGCGTTTTGAAACGCTAAACGTCCAGAATCGGCCGTTCAGAAACTGAACCAAGTTTAACGTGAACGACGATTACGCAAAGCTGGTGAAATGCAAACTCGGTAGCAAAACTCAGTTTAGAGCGTAAACTGAGTTTAACTTGAACTGATCGCGTTCAATTTCGACGGTGAAATCGGCCCTTAGACGAAGGGTGTGGGAATATTGCAGTGGGCCGGGCATTAGCGAAGCGCGGGTTGTTTGTATTGCTGTATTATTAATAAGTTAATCCTTTATTGCTGGCGGGGATTTTCCAGTCAAACTCTTTGATTGCTCTTAATAAAAATAACAAATTAAGATGACTTGCTAAAATCTAATTTGACAAATGACTAAACGACTAAAACTTAAGACTGTTAATCTGTTCTTATAAATGCGAAAGTAACACTGTCTGTTTGTCACGCTTTCACTTCGAATTACTAATTAGTCTAGAAACTTGGAACATATGCTGCTTTTTAATACGAAAAAGGGTTGTAAAGGTTGGATGTCATTTTCAAAGCCAAAACCTCGTAAGTTATTTTTTGGCTTTTTATTAGAAACTAGCGACCCGCACCCGGCTTCGCACGGGTGCAGTGAAAAAATGGTTATGGTGAGTTATCCCTAAGAGATAGACATATACCATCGCGGACTTTTTTGTGGATTTTTGTAAGTTGTACAATACTGTAGTACATTATTTTGGTCTATCTCGTAGGGTTCAGCCAGCGTTTGCAATATAAGCGCAAAAAAACGTGCTTATTTACGACATCACATTAGAAACCTTTAAATTTATCAGTGTTTCTCCACTATATTATGCATTTATTATACATACAAACCTTCCTTAAGAATCACTCTATCTATTAAAAAAAACCGCGTCAAAATCCGTTTCGTAGTTTTAAAGATCTAAGCATACATATGGACATACAGCGAAAGCGACTTTGTTTTATACTATGTATTGACTATGATGAGTAAAAATGTCGTTTAAAATTTTACATATTTTACAAAATAAGAAAAGGGAATGTTGTATAAGTTGTTGCTGTTGTTGTATTTTGTCTCTTCTCTATTATATATGCATATATGTGTTGCAACAAATGAACTCATTATCTATCTGCCTACAGTAGAACGCCGATTATCCGAATCGGTCCTTAGCTTAATACAGGATGTATTTTTGAAACGGGGCAGTAAGGGCAAGTACCTTAACCGTTGCAGTTACAGCAAAACGTTCATAGAAGACCTTCCCTAACTTTTTGACATATTTTGAACTGCATTCACAGGTTTTGTAAAAAACTTATAGTTGGCAAAAAAAAATGCAAAATTCCAAAAATTTTTTTTATGCCAATCGATTCTATTTCATGTGGGGATCAAAAAACTCTATGGGACCATTTTAGCTTTCAGTACTAGGAAAGACAGAAATCGCCAAAAAAGTTTCCCATACATTTCGTACGGAAATATGATAAACCAACTCGAAACTCATAAGTCAGGTCAAATTTTGAACTTTTTTAAATAAAAAAAATCATTTAAACATTTGAGAAATTGGTTTATGAAATAAATTGCTCAAAATGATTTCCATTTTTACGAATACATAAATCTATCCTTTTTTGCACTGAACGAATGGCGGCTAATACCGTATTTCTGATCGAGATGTTCAAGTGAGCGTCAAAGTAGAACTGTGTTTGTAAAACGTAGTTTATTCGATGTGTGATAGTTTGTTTTTCTTTATTACCAGTCTTCGTCCAATTATCAGAATCTTCGATAATCCGAATCGACCCCGGTCTCAATTGATTCGGAGAATCGGCGTTCTACTGTATTTGCAGAATAAGTTCGTAAAAATGTAACAACAAAAATATAATCGTTCTATCCTTTTGCACATTGACCATAGACCAAAATGAAAACCCAATATTCAAAATTCCTGAGCCCACCACAACAGCAATTACAAGACAATGTCGTCTAAACAATATAAGTGAGTGGACCAGTTAATCTAGAGGGCGTTCAAGATACGTATTTTAGAATCGTTAGACGTGTATTTGGAATTCAATACGAAAACAAATCGTGCGCGAAATTATTTTCTACTGCCTACAGTTTTATATATTTATTGAATCACTCGAATTCAGTGTTGTCATTAAAAAAATTCTTAATTAGATACCATTTCACGCAGAAAAAAATTGGTTGTCTGTAAAACCCCGTCTACTGCCGATATTTGAACGTGACAACGTCTATTACATGGTAATTTTTTCTGGGTGCAATGAAATTATTTAAAACTAGCTGTGCCAGCGACTTCGTCCGCGTGGAATAGTTATTTTGAGCATCATATTTATTTTTGCAAACAACCACCTCAGCTGTTACCCGATCTTGACAACGCGACATATCCAAATTTGATCACCATAAAAACGATTCTAGTTAGTTAACATTAAAAAATAGACATATACTGTCGCGGACATTTTTTTAGATCATTTTAAGAGGAATAATTCTTTCATACATATTTTTTTGGTATCTAGAACCGTTTTCGCAGCCCACGCAACGGAAGCCCTCAAAGATGAATCATTTTCACCGTTTTTCCACATTTTCCATTATTTCTTCGCTCCTATTAGTCGCAGCGTGATGTTATGTAGCCTAAAGCCTTCCTCGATTAATGGGCTATTCAATAAAAAAATAATTTTTCAATTCGAACCAGGAGTTCTAGAGATTAGCGCGTTCAAACAAACAAACTCTTCAGCTTTATAATATTAGTATAGATAGTATAGATTATATAGGAGTCGGGGAGGCGGGACGTCGTCGTGCAGCCCGCTTGTGTCGCAAACGGTTCAAGCCAAATCCGACTTTCGGCGCTACAGGCTACGGCGCTGAATCCACTGTGTGTTCGCGGTTCTACAGAATAACGTCAATGAATAAAACTGAAAAATTAAGATTTTTTTTTTCTACGTATTTTTCCAGGATAAAAAGTATCCTATTTTATGCCCAGGATAATAAGGTATAATTATACCAAGTTTCATCGAAATCGAACCGTTAGTTTTTACGTGATGCCTGAACATACAGACAGACAGACAGACAGACAAAAATTTTACTGATTGCATTTTTGGGATCACTAACGATCCCTTATCACCCTTTGCTAGTAATTTTTTAAATATATTTAATGTACAGAATTGACTTCTCTACAGATTTATTATAAGTATAGATAAAGTAATGTATAACATTTATATTTTTATTTAATAGTTTGTTTAAATTTTCTGCTTCTGAAGTTATACATAAATTAATTATTATGAGTAACGTGCACTTGCACACTAAATACAATAAGCATATGATTGCACATACATATGAACATACATTCATTCATCTTCATACAGAAGTTTATAGTTACAATAAAATTAAGCGTGGACTCCGTGTGGCGTCAGATTCGGCCGTTACGCCGTTCGTGGACTCCGTGTGGCATCAGATTCGGCCGTTACGGTGTTTTCGAGAATGACTCCACGCCGTACCAATTTAATAGACGTTGTCACGTCAATAAGGTAATGTATAACATTTATATTTTTATTACGTTGCCGTGTGGCGTCAGATCGGCCGTTACGCCGTTCGTGGACTCCGTGTGGCGTCAGATTCGGCCGTTACGGTGTTTTCGAGAATGACTCCACGCCGTACCAATTTAATAGACGTTGTCACGTCAAAAAATAAAAATCACAAAACAATATTTACTTATTATTATGCACCTATTTGCAAGCTTTACATTAACCAGAGTAAATTTATCACTGTCAATATCACTTCAGCGTTGGATATTCTAGTAGCAGAAATAGAAAACGAGTGGGTTGAACCACTCGTAGCACAACGCACGAAATGAAAGTTCAGAAATAGTGAATTCGCTAATTCGTATACGAATCTCACGATTTCGAATGCGAATTGGTTTTCTATTGTTCCAAAAATTCGTTTCAAGCGCCTCAATCCGCCCCTCGATCGGATCCATTACGAACCATGCATAATGC
Organism: Scirpophaga incertulas; assembly: GCA_036419045.1. NCBI lineage: Eukaryota > Metazoa > Arthropoda > Insecta > Lepidoptera > Crambidae > Scirpophaga > Scirpophaga incertulas. The sequence goes on along the minus strand of CM071647.1, from coordinate 38,743 downwards.
ACGCCGCGAGGGACCGGCGGCCATTACGCGCTGCAGATAAAACGGTTAGTGCAGCGCTGATACCATATGCGAGGTATCAGCAAAACAAGTCTGCTTAAATTTTTGTCGCAAAGCAGAAATGGGAGGCACGATATGTTCAGGTTTCATAAAATGTTTATTAAACAAACACAAAAATTACTACGAATAAAAAAACACATTGCAAATAATTATAACAACAGCCGGCTTAGCTCCAGGTCAACTTGAGAACCGACCCTCGCTCTAGTGAGATATCTACGTCTTTTTGTTATATGGGGGCTTTATTTTAGACTAGCTGACCCGCGCCCACTTCGTTGGGCATAATATTAATAATCCCCGAAGCGAGCACGAAAGCGAACTGAATTAAACCCGAAGCCATCGCGCGCCGTCCACTGATGATGATGATGATGATGATGATGATGATGATGATGATGATGATACTCAACAATAATGTGGCTTTCTATTGGTGAAATAATTTTTAAAATCGATGATGATGATGATGATGATGATGATGATTTATTTATTTTTAATTTTAAGGTTTTTGATCTGTTAATTGTTGTAGGAATGTTGTGTCACCTACAAGGGTGTATGTATCGGACTGATACCAACTCTGTATTTTTTTTTTAATAATATGTGTTAATGCATGCACTGCTGGTGTCCTAATAATAAATAAGTAAATAAATAAATAAATATGATGATGATGATGATGACACTCCGCAATAATGTAGCTTTCTATTGGTGAAAGAATTTTTAAAATCGGTTCAGTAGATCCCGAGATTACCCCTTACAATTTAACAAATATACAAACACACAAACTTTACTTCTTTATAATATTAGTATAAAAGAGTACTTTGATTGTTTAACCATTTTTCCCTTCTATTTCGGAATCGATGGACGGCTTTATTCTTTAAATATTAGTTAATTATTTTTTCATTCCTCATACTCGGAAAGGAGCGTTTCCTTGACTGAGTATTGGGAGGAAAACGCTAGTTCCCTCCTTAGGGCGGAATGTAAAATTTTAAAAATAGAACTGAATTAGGTTACGACGTACATACAATGTTTGGTACAATGATAATACAAGTATTTAGCTGAATGGCCAGTAAAAGGTAACGCGATGTGTTCCAAATTTAAAAATACCCTTTAAATAGATAATTTTGGCGGGAGGGGGAGTACCTCTCATGACCTAAGCTTTCCAATGATACCCCACACCCCCCTGGGAGGCGCGGGCCCAGTACTAGACCGATGCCCTTTTATTAATTTTAGTTAGAGGTTTATTATAATATACTTTCATGTCCGAGTCGTAATATCAGTACAGCAGTTCCGCATAAAAGTCAAAGATTTAAACATATAAAATATTACAAAATACTTTTATTAACTTTAAAATAATGTAAAAACATTAACTGTCGTTCCTCTTATTTCCAGAGCAACGCACATGTTTTTTAATGTACACAAATATTTAAGTGAGGAACACACTTATATATGTATAATATATGTATGTCTATCCGTTACCCTAGATCCCATAACACAAGCCTTACAGAACTTACTTTGGGCGAGGCTAATTGGTGTGAGTGTAAGGAATATTTATATATGCATAATATATGTATGTCTGTCTGTTGCCCTAGATCCCATAACACAAGCCTTACATAACTTACTTTGGGCGAGGCTAATTGGTGTGAGTGTAAGGAATATTTATATATGCATAATATATGTATGTCTGTCCGTTGCCCTAGATCCCATAACACAAGCCTTACAGAGCTTACTTTGGGCTAGGCTAATTGGTGTGAGTGTAAGGAATATTTATATATGTATAATATATGTATGTCTGTCCGTTGCCCTAGATCCCATAACACAAGCCTTACAGAGCTTACTTTGGGCTAGGCTAATTGGTGTGAGTGTAAGGAATATTTATATATGCATAATATATGTATGTCTGTCCGTTGCCCTAGATCCCATAACACAAGCCTTACAGAGCTTACTTTGGGCTAGGCTAATTGGTGTGAGTGTAAGGAATATTTATATATGTATAATATATGTATGTCTATCCGTTGCCCTAAATCCCATAACACAAGCCTTACAGAGTGTAATGTAGGTAACAATAAAATGTCTTGAACATGTGGGTACTTGTGATCTTTCAGTTATGTGGATGTCGGTCTGCTAAAAAATCGACATTGGTTAAGACGTAGTTTAATTGTTCTATGGAAATATGTATTTCAGACAGACGGAGTTTACTTAGGGCTAGGCTAATTGGTGTGAATGTAAGGAATATTTTTTTTTTTTTTTTTAAACTTAGACCTTTACAGGCACTTATTGACGTCAACAAACAAAACAAAAAAAAAAGTTTAAATAAAAAAAAAAAACAAAAACCTTGTCCGTACGTACGAATAAGGAAAAAAAAAAGAAAAAAATATATTGACTCGACACCTGTTCGGAAATTGGGAGAGCCTTTTCGAGAAGAACAGGCAAGAAACTCTGAAGGTCTATTTTTTATCTCCTCTTTTCAATGTTAACAATCACAATAATACAATACAAAAATACAATATAGTACAAGATACAATCACACCTAACACGATTACAGTCGTATGTATGTTTACATACACATATAAAAATAATACAATATTATAAATAATGTTGTTACCAAACATGGCTCTATGAATAGTGTCCCTATTCCCAAACAGTGTGATCATTTAGATAGTCACTTACTTTATAATAATCTTTACTCATGAGTGTCTTTTTGATATGGATTTTAAATTTATATAAAGGCAAATCAATGACACTTTGCGGAAGTTTGTTAAACATAGACATACATTTCCCCAAGAACGAACAGCTAGTTTTATGGAGTCTGGACATTGGAACGGCAAGTTTATTTTTGTTTCTAGTATACACATTATGTAGATCACTGTTTTTTTTGAATTTATTATAGTTTCTATATACAAAAACTAAATTATCATATATATATTGAGTAGCTAAAGTTAAAATATTAATTTCTTTGAACAATTCTTTTAGGGATTCTCTAGCCCGTAAACAGTAAATAGCACGAATCGCTCTTTTTTGTAAAAGGAAAATACTTTCAATGTTAGCCGCTGATCCCCATAGCAGCAGTCCATAGGACATAACACTATGAAAGTAGCTGAAATAAACAATTCTTGCCGTTTCAACATTAGTTAAAAGTCTAATCTTTTTTACTGCGTACGCCGCTGAACTAAGTTTGATTGCCAAAGTTTCAATAATATGTGGATCCCACTGTAGTCGTGAATCTAACGTAATGCCTTATTATATAATCTTTATTACATTTGTTTAGTGGTAAAATAATGAGCGCGGTCGCGCTGGTCACAACAGGCGGATAAATAGCCACCTGTGGAGCAAGCCTCCTTGACCCTGCGTGAACCCTCGCGCCCCCGGGACGTCACGGAGCCGTTGTCACTGCAAACACTTTGTCAATTACCCCTAATGATATCCTGGACGTGGGGAATTTAGTTTGACGAAATCTCTCGTATTAAATGTGTTTATTTGTAATACTTACACAGGAAAACTAAATCTGACGAATTTCTCTACATTTGCTTAAGTAATAGCAATTAACCTGCAAGCAAGACAAGGGAATTTCCAAACTGTAAGATAATATTATACCGTAGAAACATTTTTCCTTTGAAAAATCTGATTAATTATTATGGTGTTGTATGTTTAGAGAACGGAAATTCTACGAAGATCCTAAAAATGTAATATTTTTTACAGCATTTCGAAGGGGTCGCTAAACACGAAAACAAGCAAACATATCCAGTTCGGTTGCTGTCGCTGCGTCAATGTTTGAACTTGTCGAGTCAACTGTCTGCGCGGAGTTAATCGGGGAAAAGCAATAATGACATGTGCAAACATGGCCGCCGAGGGGAGTGCCTCGGGGGCGCTTCCGCGGACCTTCCCGGATATCATGATTTGGATGCACTAACGAATAGATAGAACAGAATAGATTTTTTTTACTGTGGCAGAGCCATGCTTGGGCACGAATTGGGCCGGCTCGACCGGAGTGATACCACGGCTTCACAGAAAAGCGACGTAAAATAGCGCTTGCACTGTATTTCGCCGAGTGAGTGAGGCTACCGGAGGCCCAACCCCCCTTCCCCCCTTATTCCCTTTTAAAAGGCCGGCAACGCATCTGTGATTCCTTCCATTCAAGCCGTAGGGCCCTTATGGTTAAGGCTAGGCTGAGTTTAGTCGGTAGGTCTGTTGGGTCGAGCCGCCTCGATTCACCAGGAGTCCGACATAATCACCGCATCCCTGCTTGCCTGTTGCGTTGGTATCCATGATGGATTCTCAGCCTCCTCTCCTGAGGAAAAAAAATCTGTGAGTCCTCTGGTGTTGCGGGTGTCCATCAACGGTTTTCGCTTACCATCAGGTGATCCGTTTGCTCGTTTGCTGCCCTATCAATACATAGTATAAAACAAAGTCGCTTTCGCTGTATGTCCGTATATATGCTTAGATCTTTAAAACTACGCAACGGATTTTGACGCGGTTTTTTTTAATAGATAGAGTGATTCTTAAGGAAGGTTTGTATGTATAATAAATGCATAATATAGTAGAGAAACACTGATAAATTTAAAGGTTTCTAATGTGATGTCGTAAATAAGCACTTTTTTTGCGCTTATATTGCAAACGCTGGCTGAACCCTACGAGATAGACCAAAATAATGTACTACAGTATTGTACAACTTACAAAAATCTACAAAAAAGTCCGCGATGGTATATGTCTATCTCTTAGGGATAACCCACCATAACCATTTTTTCACTGCACCCGTGCGAAGCCGGGGCGGGTCGCTAGTGTTAAATAAAAAAAAATAGAATTGCATGAATTGATTCCGCCTGCACCCTTCCACCATCGGACGACGAGACGCGGTCAGCGACTCGATCAGTGTGTGGTCGACATCCCACCTCTTCGTACCTCTCGTTTTGCCTCGTCCTTCATTATGCGAATCGCAAAGGAATGGACTTCCCTACCTGCGTCTTTGTTCCCCGATATTTATAACTGGCGGACCCGACAGACTTCGTCCTGTCAAAAAGATTTGTACTCTATTGTAGCAGGTGTTATTTTGCGGAAGTCCATTGTATTACAAAGGATATTGGTTACGTTTGCTGATTCCGCGCAGTTGATGATGACTTGTCCAACAAGCAGACAAGGTCGACACGTGTTTCATCTCTCAGCGAGACATCTTCAGGATATGTCTCGCTCGAAAGTCGCTAGATTTCACACAATGTGGCAAAGTGTGGTTCATCAATACATAGTATAAAACAAAGTCGCTTTCGCTGTATGTCCGTATGTATGCTTAGATCTTTAAAACTACGCAACGGATTTTGACGCGGTTTTTTTTAATAGATAGAGTGATTCTTAAGGAAGGTTTGTATGTATAATAAATGCATAATATAGTAGAGAAACACTGATAAATTTAAAGGTTTCTAATGCGATGTCGTAAATAAGCACGTTTTTTGCGCTTATATTGCAAACGCTGGCTGAACCCTACGAGATAGACCAAAATAATGTACTACAGTATTGTACAACTTACAAAAATCCACAAAAAAGTCCGCGATGGTATATGTCTATCTCTTAGGGATAACCCACCATAACCATTTTTTCACTGCACCCGTGCGAAGCCGGGGCGGGTCGCTAGTAAATGAATAAATAAGCAAATATTCCTTATACAATCGCACCAATTAGCCTCGCCCAAAGTAAGCTCTGTAAGGCTCGTGTCATGGTTGCGCTATCAAAGTTGTTATAATCAAAGACAATGCAAAGTTGGAAAACTCTGCTCTTTGATCTTTTACGCGGCAATTTTCAGTTGACAAAGAAGTATAATAGTGAAACCTATTGCCAGATAAATGACAATTTCGCAACAAGAAGGTCCCGCAGACTACGAGTCGTCGGAGGTGGCGCCCCGCGGCGGACGTGACGTCACAACTGTCAACCGCAGCCACCGCGGCGGTGGCCATGATGCAGCGAGGCGCGGGACGCCACGCGTTTTCTTCTCATTTTTATTACAGAGGTTGGTGATACAAGTGAGGAAACAAATATTTGTACCAAATGCTACAAATATTTGTACCAGTTGCTTGCCTTTCGGTTTTCTATAGGTTGCATTTCGGAGAGTGTGCGTTGGAATTACATGAATTAATTCCACCCGCTCCTTTCCACCACCAGTCAACCAGACGTAGGCTTAACTACCATCCTTACGTGGTGGAAGAGGATAGCTCTTACACGTACAAAACGGTTCCAGTCTTCGTTTTTAATACGAACAGCTAAGATGTGGAACTCTTTGCCGACGTCTGTGTTCCCGGAACAATATAATCTTACGGTCTTCAAGTCACGAGTGAATAGGCATTTGCTAGGTAAGCGTGTTCCATCCTAGTCCTCATCGTCACTTACCATCAGGTGAGATTGTGGACAAACGCAAACCTATTAAAAAAAAAAAAAAAACATTATAGTATGATATGACTTTTACGCCACATAAAAATTGACGACCTCCATAGTCGAGTGGATAGTACACTGGTTTCAAGGTGTCGCCATCTCTGAGGTCCCGGGTTCGAATCCCGGTGGGGGCAGATGTTTGTGTGATGAATGCCAGCATTTGTACCTTAGTCATGGTTGTTGATATATATTTCTATAGAAATTATTTATATATGTGTAATATATGTATGTCTATCCGTTACCCTAGATCCCATAGCACAAGCCTTACAGAGCTTACCTTGGGCTAGGCTAATTGGTGTAAGTGTAACAAATATTAAAAAAAATATATATATATAATAAAAAAAATGTTAGGGATGGACAATCCTTATCACTTAGGGGTATGAAAAATCGGTTGTAACCGATTCTCAGAGCTACTGAATATGCATTCCAAACTCCATAAAAATCGGTCGATCCTTTTCGGAGGAATATGCTAACTAACATCATATATCTAATAACTAGAGATCGGATAATCGGATGCATATTTACCTAAAGTTAGTTTAAGACAAAGTATGGAAACGGCTTTTTATTGTTTTGTTAAATAAAAATCCCGGGATTGCGGAATTGGATAGCCGGACGTTTATTTATTTACCTAATTTAGTTTTTGACAAAGTATGGAACTGTCTTTTTATTTTATTTCCATAAATAAAAATCCCGGAATTCCGGTACTGTAGAACATTTTGGTAATGCAAAACTAGTCGGTAATATGAGCTTATAATATCCTATTTAAAATGGGGCGTAAATAAATACCACGTGCTAATTTAGTAATTTTCAAACAATATCACTACGTTAAATTTGCAGTCCCGTATTTTCCCGGGATTTTTATTTAACAAAATGTATTTTAAAAAGCCGCTTCCATAATTTGTGAGCCGAAAATTAACTTTAGGTAAATATGCATCCGATTATCCGATCTCTACTAATAGCACTATGGTTCAGAGTCAGTAAAGTAATATATAAACCTTGTCCAAGACCTAAAAATCGAATGAATAAACAGTAGCCTATTATTTAATCCGGACTTTTATCTTTACATCAAAATTTCATAATCGCTTCACTAGTTACGGCGTGAAAGAGGAACAAACAAACAAACTCACTTTCCGATTTATATTAGTAAGGATAAAAAAGAATATCCCAAACGCAAATCCAAGATGGCTACCGCCGCACCCCGCGGCGCGCGAATCAAAAATATAATCACCTTTCAGTACACGTTCCTACCAAATTCTACCTCAAAACTATACAGGTAGAGTTGTATTTAGTATGGCGGAGTCGCAAATAAGTCCCTTCCGATGTTTGGCGCGAACGTCAAATCTTTTGAAAGATTTAAATAGATTACAGCTGGCTGATCATACGGCGGGTGATAGACGCATGAAGCGCGTAGACAGGACTTACACGAAAATCATCTCATCAACATGAAGCGACACTTGATCAATATTAGCTTAGCATTTGCTCTTGGAAAATATTACAATTGCTTTGGTGTAATAAAATCGATTTATATGTATAGATCTATCTTAATATATTGTAAGAAGATCCATACTATTATTATTAAGAGAATGACGTAACTTTTTACAAAACACTAGCGGCCTTATTAATAAACTAAGAGTAGTTAAAGAATAACTTTACTCCAAGGCATAAGCTCAGAGTAATGAATTTCAGTATTAATAAGCATAGAGTAAGGAAGGAGTAAACTATTCCGAGTTTACTCCCGGAATAAAAGTTAATCCTTCCCGCCACCTAGTTTAAGGACGGACTAAGCTTTACAGTTGTGGTCTGTTCATTTTTGACATAAACCTAACCTAACATTTCGGTGTTCATTTGATTATTGTTATCTGTTATTTCGATTGTATTACGTTTAGTGTTGTTTTATAATAATAAAACTATGGATAGAGATTATTTTATTAATGATTTGAGGATGTTAAATGAGATCGAAGAAATGACGCCATTAATGAGGCGGATTCTTTGGCGGAAATCTTTTAATACATATCGTAACATTTGCTGTAAAAATAAGATTTCATCGAATTTTTATACCACAGAGATATTTTTAAAGTAAATAAACACCACGCTCATTTCACTATGTATTTGGAAGACAGTACCTTTTCTCCTTCATCCCAGTTAACAGCACGATTGCGTTTCTGGCTCATTATTTTCAAAAAACTTATTTTTACTTTATTAACTAAGAATTTACAATACAGAAAACTTAAAATGGTTTTGACTCTGAATTATCGTAAAACTGATTAATCAAAACGTTTGACAGCTGCGACGTCACATTAGTTTCCATAGAGTAAAAACACCAACTTGCGTCATATTTTGAGTCGTTGTTCATTCAATAACTCACTCTTTTTACTTTTAAATCTACTGTGTTGCCATTACATTCGCATTAATCTCGGCGTAAGGAAGGTAATGCTAGTCCGAGGTTACTCCATGTTTATTAATAACAATAAAAATAACAAGTTGAATCTCTGCTACTCCGGGATCAACAAGTCCTAGTGTAGACTCGGTTTATGTTTAGAATAAGCGATTTTTATTAATAAGACAGTAGATGTTTAAGGCTCTGACTTAAAGAAAGTTATAGAGAAGTGAAGTCGCCATGAAGCCGCCGAGCTCGAGAGCGCTCGGATAAATTCGGTTGCTGTCGCTCGAACGCTACATAGCAAAAAGTAGCCTGTGTAGACAGATTAACTTAGTATATATTTTAGTAAAAATATGTCATCTGTTTCTATACCGATTTTATTATTATTCGTGTAAGTCGGGGCTGATATGCATCACTGCGACCTATTCAGATCTATTGTGACCAGTCTCCTATGTAGGTTCTATGAAGGCCCTACAGTAGCTCCCTTAACTGGGCACTGACCAAGAAAGATAGGATGTTCCCAGTTCGGATTGTTTTTATTTCATCTGGGTCAAGGATGTGTTTCCCCAGGTGTCTGTTTCTTTTGTGAATCAGCGGTTCACAGTAGCACAAGAGGTGTATTGGTGTTTCACGCTCTTGTTCGCAGACTCTGCATGTGTCGGTGTCCTTAAGTTTCATCTATACTAATATTATAAAGAAGTAAAGTTTGTGTGTTTGTAAATTGTAAGGGGTAATCTCGGAATCTACTGAACCGATTTTAAAAATTCTTTCACCAATAGAAAGCCACGTTATTGCGGAGTGTCATCATCATCATCATCATCATCATCATCATCGATTTTAAAAATTCTTTCACCGATAGAAAGCCACATTATTGTTGAGTGTCATCATCATCATCATCATCATCAGCGACGGCGCGCGATGGCTTCGGGTTTAATTCAGTTCGCTTTCGTGCTTGCTTCGGGGATTATTAATATTATTTATATTTTTATAGAATAGTTCATAATGTAAACTTTTTTAATTAGGGATGACGAATATAACCAGAAAGCTTCGAACTGCTAAGCTATCAGTAGTTACACGTGTTATTGTGAGTCCACCATAAAAGATAGACTTATGCTGTCGTGGGATATTTTTTATATAATTTTAAGGAGAACATTTCCGTCATACATGGTTTCTGTGTAGCTATTATGGTTGCACATGCGACGGAAGTTTAAAAAATGGAGTATGTTCTCCCAAGACTTTCCTTCAGTGCTCTGCTGATTATAGCGTGATGAAAAGAATACTATAACCAGCTCAGGAGTATGAAGAACAAGATTGACGGTGTTTTAAGTATTGTAATAAAAAACTCAATGTCACAACAGCGAGCTGACTATATAAGTGAAATATTCACACCACATTTTTGTTTCTAAGACTAATTAAAGTTTTTTAATTATTAAGGTACGATGATTTCGTTACGGTCCACGTTTTAAACCTGGTACCCGTATGTTTCGACGCGATTTTAAATACGTTTCACGTCAAAATTGTACCAAGTTTCCATAAATCATATCATAATCATAATCTTTAATTACTTATAATTTCTACTAATAACGATCTGTATCGAGAGAAATCTGTAAAAATGTAGAAGTTAGAAGAAAGTCAACTTAAAAACTATTTATTACTAGCTGTGCCCACAACTTCGTCCTCGTGGAATCGTAATTTTAGGTTGCATTTTTAATGACTTAGAGTTTTACAAACGTAAGAGTAGACAAATATAATAAGAAAGCTTCGAATCGCTAAGCTATCGGAAGTTGCGCGTGTTATTGTGAGTCAACCATAAAAGATAGACATATGCTGTCGTGGGATATTTTTTATATAATTTTAAGGAGAACCTTTCTATCATACATGATTTCTGTGTGTAGAGTATAATTGATCAGTAAGGTAGTCACATAAGTGATATCAAAAAATACGAATTATTGAAAATCGGTGATTATTAGTCACATCGGTGATTTCGTAGTCGCATTCGTAATTCAAAAATAGGTCTCCTGATCGAACCAATGTTTGAAATAAAAGGATTTCAGTAGACATTTTTTATAAAGTCTTTAGTGTTCCGCAATACAAAACCTAATATATCTGTGCATATATGTAAAGGTTATAAAGTGACTATCTAAATGATCACACTATTTGGGAATAGGGACACTATTCATAGAGCCATGTTTGGTAACAACATTATTTATAATATTGTCCTGTATTGAGTTGATTGTTGGCTCTTGGTGGAACTTATTATACATGTTGAATAAAACTCTTGTACTGTTCCACTAATTTTAATTATTGTCGACCTAGAGAAGCGTAAACACGAGCAGCTGTGTACTTTAACACCTTTGAAAATGCTGTAAAGCGAAACCGCTCAGGTCGACAATAATTAAAATTAGTGGAACAGTACAAGAGTTTTATTCAACATTTATAATATTGTATTATTTTTATATGTGTATGTAAACATACATACGACTGTAATCGTATTAGGTATGATGGTATCTTATATTAGATTGTATTTTTATATTATATTATTATAATTATTGAAATATTTTGAAACATTGAAAAGAGGAGATAAAAAATAGACCTTCAGAGTTTTTTGCCTGTTCTTGTGTTCGAGAAGGCTCTCCCAATTTTCGAACAGGTGTAGAGTCAATATTTTTTTCCCCTTATTCGTACGTACGGACAAGGTTTTTGTATTTTTTAAGCTTTTTTTTGTTTTGTTTGTTTTGACGTCAATAAGAGCCTGTAAAGGTCTATGTTGAATAAAGACTATTTTGATTTTGATATGGGTGTGGAATCATCAGGTAGCCTACGCGTTTATTTTCAGGCGCGTCCTGTCTGCGCGATGTGAAGATCTGCGGCAGGTGCGAGCTCCGCGGAGGAAATTGCGCGGCCGCGGCGGCCAACCTCGTTACGCCGCCCGCCCTACCAGCGCGCTACCAATACAACCTGCCGCTGTTAAAATCGCAACTCAAAATTACACTCCATCGTCATTTTTTAGTACATTACGATACTAAATAAATAAATAAATAAATATTTATTACACTTACACCAATTAGCCTAGCCCAAACTAAGCTCTATAAGGCTTGTGCAATGGGATCTAGGGTAACGGATAGACATACATATATTATACATATATAAATCATTTTTATTGAAATATATATCACACAAACATCTGCCCCCACCGGGATTCGAACCCGGGACTACAGAGATGGCGACACCTTGAAACCGGTGTATTATCCACTCGATATGGAGGTCGTCATCTAGTGCGTTATGATTAGAGATCGGATAATCGGATGCATATTTACGTAAAGTTAGTTTAGGACAAAGTATGGAAACGGCTTTTTATTGTTTTGTTAAAAAAAATCCCGGGATTGCGGAATTGGATATTTACCTAATTTAGTTTTTGACAAAGTATGGATCTGTCTTTTTATTTTATGTCCATAAATAAAAATCCCGGAATTCCGGTACTGTAGAACATTTTGGTAATGCAAAACTAGTCGGTAATATGAGCTTAAAAACGACGTTACATGAAGGTTAGGTTCAGTTCCCCATGTGATTTGTGAGTAGGTATATTGTTAGTCAAACTAGCTCACTACTTTCGTATAACACTCTTCATGTAATAAATCGTACATTCATAAATCGCACGGGGAACTGAAACTAAACTTCATGTAAATACGTATGCATAGTTTGTTGCATGTTATTTTCGTCTAGTGATTTTCTTTATAAATCATTTGAGAAATGAGTTGATAGTTGGGGATATTGTCTAACAAAAGTGTCTTCCCGTTTTGGATATGTTTCTTAAAATATTATATCAAAATAGAAGCAGTAAATTCGAAAATAAATATTGACTTACTTACGATTTGTTTTTATCAAATTGCGCATAATATTTGGCGTATATCTCTCATGTTATTATTGTAGTACATGCATAGTGTTTTTATCTTCGCAATTAACTAATTTCCCACACTCAAAACATAAATTATTGTATGATTTTCATCAAAAAACACTCGTAAATAAATATAAGTTCATTGTTTGTTATGAGCTGTCAGTACGACGTTCCCTCATCCGCGCCGACCAATGAGAGCAGCGCAGCCGCCGCTGTCTATTCCGTAGATAGTGTTGTCACCACGAACGCAGAATAGATAATCTTTTGGTCAGCTTCATCGACTACATACCATTTACAATATTCGACATTAATTTTTTATTTAGAAAATAAAATTTAAGAATTGAGGGTTTGATATTTCGTTTCAGGCAACGACAGAGTATCTTCGTTTTATTAATTTAAAATAAGTAGGCTCGTTGGATAGTAGCCGATTTTGTTAGTCTATGAATTTGGGTCGATATCGTTGGACGATATACCCCATCCCTTCTTTTTTCTTTTCCGCAATGGCTTCTTGGCAGTCGGTTCGCTGAAGGAATTAATTAAGGAAATTCGTTGTACGTATGGTGTTTTGTGATGGTTTCTCGCCAGGATTGTCTTCACCGCTTGTGACTAAGCAGATTATGTTTTGTAGGCAACCGTCCCGGAGCCACACACTGTAGAATGTGTCCACTACGTGGTGACGCCATGCGCGTCGTGCAATGTGCGCCGTAAGCGCATCTTAAAAGGAGCGGCAGGTTAGTGATTTGTCTTTCTTGTATAGTAATTTAGGTTCTACTTGTATAGTAGGTTAGTAATTTGTCTTCCTTGTATATTATCTAGGCAAGAATACCTAGTGGCAAACTGTGACGGGTTATTGTAATTTGTTGCAGGTTGCCGCTCCTAAATTTCAATTTAAATATACCTCAGAATTTTGCCAGTGAGATTTCTGTATGATTCTCCCACTATCGCGCCGGCGCCCGGATTTACGCGGATGCCAGGCTTAATCTAGGGCCCACACTATTGTGACCATTACTTGGGTAATGTAGCTCCGTTCTCTAGTAAGTGACTCATTATGTATTGACTACATTCACCTGACAACGAAGACCTAAACGTTGGTGACAATTGTGCAACTGAACATTATTGTGCTTTGGAACATTTATGAAGCATTGTGAGTGTAATGTTGAAACTAGCTTAAATAGAACGGTAATTAAGGCTTAGGTAACGGAAAGGGCCTTTCTCCAACCTATTTAAATGTAAAATCAACTAATGTTTGCAGTAAGAACACTTGAATATAGTTTGTTGTAACTCAACTTCACCTGTTTAAGGTAGGATTAATTTAAGAATAATAGAATAAACCTTGTCATTGAATAAACATTGTGGTAGAAATTAAATATTGTTGTAGAAATAACCTTAACATAAGATGAAAGTTGTTAAAACATAAACATTTAGAAGCATGTAACAAGGACAATCCAGAAATCTGCTGCTATTCCTTTCTTTAATTTCCAGTATTCCTAGTACTGGTGGCGCCCTTCAGAAGAAAGGAGTTCACCCGGCCTCAGCGACAACTCCCCCAACTAGTGACACCCCAAGACCGAACGAACCCTGAGCTCTCCATCTAGCCGGAACTGCAAAAAGATCGCTTAGCCCCGATCCATGCAGCAAGTTGTATAAATGAACCCGGAGTCTCGGTCTTTTGAAAATAAATACCACGTGCTAATTTAGTAATTTTCAAACAATATCACTACGTTAAATTTACAGTCCCGTATTTTCCCGGGATTTTTATTTAACAAAATGTATTTTAAAAAGCCGCTTCCATAATTTGTGAGCCAAAAATTAACTTTAGGTAAATATGCATCCGATTATCCGATCTCTATTTATGATGGTTGTAACCAATACGCACGTATATCGTACATACATACATACATACATACATACATACACTCACGCCTTTTTCCCACGGGGGTAGGCAGAGATTACGTCTTTCCACTTGCTACGGTCGCTTCATCTACTTTCATAACATTCCTCATACATGCTCGACGTTGCTTAACACATTTGCGAGGAAACAGAAAAAAAGACATTTAATTAAACTCAATCTGTGAATGCACGCTGTTGCTTTCCCGCCATTTTACTACTGACTGGAGCCGCGCGGCGATTAGGTCGAAATTAGAATATCAACAGCGCGCGAAACTTGTATGGACTACGACTTAACTATTTGCTTTGGTGACACACGCGTTTTTTATGATCCGCTCTCCATATTTAAAACCGGTGGAATTACACCTTGGAGATGTGGTGCTGGAGAAAACTGTTAAGCATTCCTTGGACAGCTCACCCTTTTTTTTTTTTTTTTTTTTTTTTTTTCCCCCTAAATTGCATACCCCGGCTGTGGCGGGCCGGCGGTTATGTGGGGCTCTCCTCCCCAGAAGGGGGAGGCCTACCCACTAAAAACCTCAGGGATGGCCTTCCTCAGGCATGTAGGGAGCCCCCGGGAACATCAAGCCACTTCCAGGAACCCCCAGCCTTCGCTCCCCCGCCGATACAGGGGAGCCCTTCTCGGGGTAGGCTCGCTACCTCCCCCGGTCTCCTCCACCGACGACGCCCCCCGGCCACGGAAGGGGCGTGGTTGGACAGCTCACCCTACCAACGTATCCATCTTAAGGGAACTCAAAGTACAAACCAGGCTATCCAGCTCATGCCTGCGAAAGGTACTCGAGTATTTCGGCCACATTGCTAGGAAGGGAAATGACAACCTCGTGAAACTTGTAGTCACAGGCAAAGTCGAAGGAAATAGACCGAGAGGAAGAAGCCCTATACGTTGGACAGACCAGATACGCACCACACTGGAATCCACTGTCCACAACGCGGTCCACACTGCCGCAGATCGACACCAGTGGCGGTCAATAATCATGAGCAAGGTGCTCAACAAGAGAGATCACGACCCTCAGTAACTGGGGTATCGACGCAAGGAGGAGGAGGAATTACACCAGCTATACTAGCAAAGGTGTTAAAAACTACATTTACGTCACATTTACGTGGGTACCTGGAGATGAATATTTCGTACGCAATTATCTTCTTATTTTCCTTCTACGAGTACTTCTTCTATACTAATATTATAAAGAGGAAAGATTTGTTTGTTTGTTTGTTTTTAATGAATAGGCTCCGAAACTACTGGACCGATTTCAAAAATTCTTTCACCTTTGGAAAGCTACATTATCCCCGAGTAACATAGGCTACTTTTATCCCGGAAAAATCGACAGATCCCGCGGGATGCGCAATAAAGGCTTTGCTCAAAAACTACTGCACAGATTTTCATGTGGTTTTCATTAATAGATAGAGTGATTCTTGAGCAAGGTTTTGTGGTATTTTTTATCTCGGAAAAACGGATAGTCCCGCGGGAAGCGCGATAAAACCTTCGCGCCATAAACCGACTTCCGTGCATATGTAGCCGTGGGCAAAAGCTATGACCCTTAACCCTCTATAGACCTAATCCCGAAAACCACGCAGGCGAAGCCGCGGGCAGAAAGCTAGTTATGTATAAAAATGAATCGCAAAATGTGTTGGTAGGCGCATAACTCGACAGCGCCTGGACCAATTAGGCCAATTCTTTTCTTTAAATGTTCTTTGATGTTCAAGGATGGTGATGGAAAACGCTAATAACAGCCCATTTTTCCAATATAAACGTTTTCTAACTAAAATATACAGTTAATTTGAGCTTTATTGTTATTGCATAAAGTTCATATTGCAAGCACTCACTGTTGTCTAACCAATGTTGTTCCTAACATCATAGAGTCAATTTGCGCTTTATTAACGCTACATATAGTTGAAATTCAATCATATCTATCAAAGCAGTGTGCGTGTGTGCGTCGGAGCACAGAATACATCGTTGGAGGGTTTAATGTCACGTGCCAAAGATAGTTTTAAATGCTTATATGTGTTTTATTTAATTACTTTTTATTCACAACGCCCTACCACCAGGGTGACGGTTCTGTACAGGAGAATTTTTTGCCCTGACTATAAAATAAGTAGGCACCAAAAACTTGCTACTTTACAAAACTATTTGACAGGACGAAGTCTGTCGGGTCCGCTAGTTAATAATAAATTTGACTGCATGGACCTAACTAGTAAAATTTATTACACAGTTCCAAATTGCATTTTTAAATGTTATAATAGGGAATTAATCTCTTTTTTGAAAAGAATCTTAATTTGATCCTTGCGTGTCAGTAAACCATATACTAAAAATATAAAAATTTTATACACTCGTTAAGTACTATAAAAATTGCATTAAAATTTAATATTTTCAAATTTCCCGCGTAATTAGACGAAGGCGCCGCACGAGTTGTTACTCTGTAGCGATGACGTCAATACGGCATGCAAATAATAAACAAAGCTCTATGTTTAATGCTATATATTATTATATTCATAATTTAAAAATGAGCTATTATCTTTTATATATAAACAACTAATAAAGGAATAATAATAGAAGAGTAATACTGACATCGATGTTTTAATACTCCGTAACTCGGCAGAACAAATGTCGGGATTTGCAGCAAAGAATTTTCCGACCATTAATGCATTTATTTTTGGTAAATTCGTACTATCTCCTTTTACAAAACTGCTTTCCATAGTGTGATTCACGTGCGATTTCAATTTAACTTATAACGTATTTATAACGTTCTCTTACATTAAAAAAGCAACCTACAAACGTCTTTTTTTATTGTTTTATACGTGCTATGATTCATAATGACATTGACACGCATAAGTTTACAGTACCTTATGACGTCACGACATGGCGGCCTATGTTTCGCTCTTGTTTTACGTATAGATTAAAAAAGTGAATACTTTGAAACTAATTTTTATATTATTTTTGTTATTTTATGTACTTAAACATGATGGTTCCGACTAATTAATGCATAAGCTATCATAGTTACATGCTTTTAGATCTTTTTTAATATAGAGGGAAGTATCCTATTCCTTGTTTGTATCTGTTGATGTATTCAATTTGTCAAAACGCAAATTTAAATCAGAATTGTTAATTTTACACGATAATTCAAACAGTAACATCAAATCATATGTATGTAATTAATATTAATTGGTTGAATTTTGTTTATTTATATGTTTATATATTTAATTTGATTTGTTTTATTTTAAATATATAAAAATAAACATTGTCGGTAGCAGTATTGGTATGCTTAGATATAGTAAACTAAATTATACTTTGTATATTGTTACTGTTTGTTATCCTCTTAATAAATAAATAAATCTATACTAATATTATAAAGAAGTAAAGTTTGTGTGTTTGTAAATTGTAAAGGGTAATCTCGGGGTCTACTGAACCGATTTTAAAATTTTTTTCACCAATAGAAAGACATAATGTTGCTGAGTGTCATAGGTTATATTAAAATCCGAAAAATAAAAAGGCTTTTACGTGGTAGTCCGTTTTGCAAAGTAAATGGGTGAAAAAACGGGTAGCGTACGGAGCGCGATGGCTTCGGGTTTAATTCGGTTCGCGTTCGTGCTCGCTTCGGGGATATTAGTATTATGCCCAACGAAGTGGGCACGGGTTAGCTAGTTTTTACTAAGATTATAATCGTAAAAGTCACTCTGTCAGTTTGTCTATATGACACAGGTTTCACATCAAAACGACTGAACCCAATTTGACAAACTGAGCTTGGGGATAGTTTGAAGCCACGTGAAGGAAATTGGATAGTTCGGGATTTTGAATATATTACATTCCAAATTGTAAATATTTGATTTCCCGTTAAAATTGTAAACACATATGTACATTGTATGTTAATGAGATAATTTATTGTAAATGTTGTTATTACTTTTGATAAAGCTGATAAGTTTCTTGCGCCCATTCTTCTTATCAGCTAAAAAATACGTCCTGAATAGGTGGTAGGAAAAAAAATTTAACGATTCAAAAGAGTTTTCTATAGTCATATTTGAATAGAGTTAATTTTGATTTTTGATTCTTTGTTGAGGTGTCCAGGTGAAGCTCTCTTCCACCTTGGACCTTATGGTGATGTGAAACTTCTTCGAACGAGGTCGACTCGCACTTGACTGGCATTTTAAATTTGTTCTCGGAAAATCTCTACGGGAATAGTTTTTCATGACAACCGCTATTTGACAATAGCTAACTGTTAAGTAAATCTTCCTCGGTAGTAACTTTGGATAAGATTCCACTTAATGTAATTAAAATATGTAGTTATTTTAGGTCGCTGGTTTTAAAAATTTGTTTGCCGGCGTCTGGTAGTTTAAAATATCAATGTAAGAGATAAGTAAGAATTGTTCTTTTACCATAAATTACAAATGAAAACATATAATAAATATTGCTAAGCTTACCACTTGAACGTTTTTCTTTATATTTTCATTAACCTTCCACAGTATTATTAATTTTCTTTTACTGCGTTATATAATTTGCATGCGCGCCATTAGAGAAAATTTTCTTGTGTGTCGATCTTCTTTTGTTTTTTCTTGACGTTAAAACCTAACCCAATATTAGAGGGAATAAACGATACGCATATATATAAATAATGTGTGAGTGAAAGTGACAGCGCATGTTTTGTTTTTTAAAAATGAAAATGTGTAGTGTACCAGTAAAAACAAATAAAATGATTTAAAAAAGTTTTGTAACCAATAATGAATAAAATCAAACACTAACAATATAAAGCGGTATGTTCTAAGCCCGCCCCCAGTGCGCCCGCGGACTCGTTACTTAAATAAATGGTGGACGTACTCATTACATAATTGGTTTTGACCGCCATCGATTGGAATGATTCGATGGAATGACATTTCAACAATAGCACGTGGACTAGCGTTTTAAATCCCATTGCCTTTTTGTAGGTAACCTTGTGTGACTTACGTCAGCGTTGATTCCAAATATATATATATGGAAATAATAATAATCAGAGGTCGAAATTAGGTACAGTTTACGTTCTAAATTAAATATAAATATATATATATATATATATATATATATATATATATATATATATATACATATATATATATATATATATATATATAATATATATATATATAATATATATATAATATATATATATGTATATATATATATATCCTATAAGCTATATAATACTAGAATTTAAGACAAAAAAATAGCTTTAAATGTTATTTCTCTTTTCAGGTGAGTTTTTATTATTTGTCTATACTAATATTATAAAGAGGAAAGATTTGTTTGTTTGTGATGAATAGGCCCCGAAACTACTGAACCGATTTCAAAAATTCTTTCACCTTTGGAAAGCTACATATCCCCGAGTAACATAGGCTACTTTTTTATCCCGGAAAAATCGACAGATCCCACGGGATGCGCAATAAAGTCTTCGCTCAAAAACTACTGCACAGATTTTCATTGCGGTTTTCATCAATAGATAGAGTGATTCTTGAGCAAGGTTTTGCGGTATTTTTTATCTCGGAAAAACGGATAGTCCCACGGGAAGCGCGATAAAACCTTCGCACCATAAACCGACTTCCGCGCATATGTAGCCGTGGGCAAAAGCTATGACCCTTAACCATCTATAGACCCAATCCCGAAATCCACGCAGGCGAAGCCGCGGGCAGAAAGCTAGTTTTGTTATAAGTTTCATGGATTTTGTTCTTGTTAAATGTAAAATATAATTCTCATTTCAGAGCAACACATCTATAGTTTTTATTTCACAATTAATAATAATTATTGATATAAACTGTCTACGACCATAAATTCATCATCGGGGGAAGTAGATCAACAATTATTTGTATGGCTAAATTATTTACTTGCCATTTTAGCTTTAAGTATTATAAAAAAAAAGAAATAAAGTTATAAATTTGAAATCAAATAAAAAATAAAACAAAATATAATTGTAAATGTTTATGATATATTAATTTAATTATCTTATATATAAAAATGAATCGCAAAATGTGTTGGTAAGCGCATAACTCAGCAACGCCTGGACCAATTCTTTTTTGAAATGTTCGTTGAAGTTCAAGGATGGTTTATACGGCGAGAAAAATTCGAATAATTATCAGAAAAATCCTAAAATAGCCCTTCATTCCCATACAAACGTTTTCTAACTAAAATGTACAGTCAATTTGAGCTTCATTGTTATTACATAAAGTTCATATTGCAAGCACTCACTGTTGTCTAAGCAATGTAGATGTCTTCCTAACATCAAAGAGTCGATTTGCTTTATGTATATAGTTTAAATTCAATCATATCTGTCAAAACAGTGTGCGTGTGTGCGTTGGAGCACAGAATACATCGTTGGAAGAATATCACGTTCCAAACTTGAATAGTCACAAAATGTAATAGTTCATTTGGACCTTTTTTGCAATTTGATTGGCTAAGCGATATCAATACATAGTATAAAACAAAGTCGCTTTCGCTGTATGTCCGTATGTATGCTTAGATCTTTAAAACTACGCAACGGATTTTGACGCGGTTTTTTTAATAGATAGAGTGATTCTTAAGGAAGGTTTGTATGTATAATAAATGCATAATATAGTAGAGAAACACTGATAAATTTAAAGGTTTCTAATGTGATGTCGTAAATAAGCACGTTTTTTTGCGCTTATATTGCAAACGCTGGCTGAACCCTACGAGATAGACCAAAATAATGTACTACAGTATTGTACAACTTACAAAAATCCACAAAAAAGTCCGCGATGGTATATGTCTATCTCTTAGGGATAACCCACCATAACCATTTTTTCACTGCACCCGTGCGAAGCCGGGGCGGGTTTTAAGTATAGTAAAGGAGAAGAGAAACATATTAAGGACTATCGAAAACAGAAGAGGGAAAATGTTGGGACACCTGATAATACATGACATTTTCTTAAGACCATCATAGAAGGAAAGATAGAAGCGAACAGGAAGAGAGGAAGACCAAGAAGAACCTACATGCAGCAAGTGAAGGAGAAAATAGTTGTCATGTCTTATCAGGAAGTCAAAAGGATGGCGGAATGCCGAGATAGATGGAGGGTGCTCCACCGACAAGAGCCCAGCTCTTAAATTGAAAAAAAAAATGAAACTTATGGTATGCAATAAAGATTTTGAATTTGAATTTGATGATGGAGGCGCGGAGACGGAGGCCGCGGGGAATATAACTCGCTGTCTTGAGATGCGGACTACATTACCGTTAAAACCTAAGATACTTAATTTTATAATCACATTGTTTTTTGAGTCAAATAAATCATTATAAAAAGTATAATTCTTGTGCCTTAATCGCCCACAAGAAGTTTTTGGCGACCGTGACAGGACAAACCTGCAATCTTGGAAAATCGAAATAACAAAATTTCGTTTCAAAAATTTGAAGGTGGATTTGCAAATTTTGAGGAGATAATTACAAATCATCAACGGAATTTCAGGGGAGTGTTCGTTCATTCTTTTTTCTTTCCTTTTATTCCGCAGCTTCAGTTTTATACAAAGTGTGTTAATTAATAGTGTTGTGTTTTCGCGATCTTCGGATTAAACAGGTTCGTTATTTTAATCAATTTAACATATATTGCCCATAACATAAATATTAAACATTATATTCCGAAGTCACTTAGATGACAAGGTCAAGTTGGCTTCTAAAAAACTAGGTGTGCTTAACAGAGCTAAGCGGTACTTCCTTCCGAGGCAACGACTGCTATTATACAAATCGCAAGTCAGGCCCCATATGGAGTACTGCTGTCACCTGTGGGCGGGAGCACCTCGATACCAACTTGATCCTTTTGATTCGGTCCAAAGACGCGCTGAGCGTATCGTTGACGATCCCATACTCACATGCGGTATTGAGCCCTTAAGTCTGAGAAGAGACTGTGCCTCTTTGTGTGTGTTCTATCGCTTATACAACGGGTTGTGTTCCAAAGAATTGTTCGACATGATGCCCACGGCCACATTCTACCATCGCACCGCTCGCCATCGGCAGGTGTTCATCCTCACATGCTGGAGCCTAAATGGTCACGCACAGTGCGGTTTCAACGTAATTTCCTTCCGCGCACCCTCCGATTGTGGAACGAGCTCCTGCTGAGGCTTTCCCGGGGGATTACAGTATGGGGTTCTTCAAAAAGGGAGTAAATAGGTTTTTAAAAAGGTCGGCAAAGCGTTTGTGATGTCCCTAGTGTTGCAAGCATCCATAGGCGACGGTGACTGCTTACCATCAGGCAGGCCGTAAGCCTTTTTTGCTACCGTTCAGCCAAGAACTTGGCTGCTAATTTACAAAATGACAATGCTTTTATTGAGCAACATATAGAATATAATTTCTTGGAATCTGTTCCAAAGAATTTAAATTAAATAATAAGACAACAGAGATTATCTCTGGCTCTTTAAAGACAATAGAAAAGCCTCATTATCTACGAATTGTACATCAAAATATCCAAGGCTTTTCTGGCAAAGATTTAGAAATTAATTTGTTGTTAACATGTGAAAAAGTTGATATATTGTGTGTTACCGAACATTGGCTTAAGAACTATGAATTAATCACCTTTGATAATAATTATAGTATTGTAAGCTCATATATTAGACATTCTGCAATAAGAGGGGGGTCTTTAATCATATTAAACAATGTATTGCATTATAAAGAACGCAAAGATGTTGTATCACTTTCCATTGAAAGAGTTATTGAAATATCGTGTGTGGAGCTTAACAATCTTATTATAGTGTGTATCTATAGGCCCCCATCTGGAAGCTATATAGAGTTTGAATCCACCATGGAGGATGTTTTGCAATTAGTGTGCAGGAAAAATAAGAATGTAATTGTATGTGGAGATTTTAACATTAATATTCTAGATATATCACCTCTGTCCCAAAGGTTTATTAATTTATATAAATCATTTGATCTGCATCACGTATTTAACGAGCCAACTAGAATAACACCCACATCAGCAACCTGCTTAGATAATATTTTTTGTAACTGTAAAGTAATTGAATCTGTTGTAATAAACTACATTAACTCTGACCATAGTGGACAACTAGCCTGTATTGAGCACCATCATGTTAGCCCTAAAACGGAATTGATTTGTAGACCTATATCCCAGGGAAGGTTATGTAAATTTAAAAAAAAAAAATAACATCTCAAATTACATCTTTGCCTACTGTTGGTGGAGATGCTAATAATTTATATAATAATTTATTTAATTTAGTAAGAATGGAAAGCAACAATATGTTCCCACAAAAGGTTGTAAAATTAAACAACAAAAAGAAATTTAGTGACTGGGCTACTCCAGGCATATATAAAAGCAGGAGAACACTTTTTGAATTATATGCTTTAAAAACTACTTCTGTCGACCCTGCCTTTTTAGATTATGTAAAAATATACTCAAAGACTTTTAAAAATGTTTGTTTATGTGCTAAATCTTTATACATATCAAATAAAATAAATATGTCAAAGAACAAAGTTAAGACTACATGGACTATAATAAATCAGGAAACGGGAAAAAGTAGAAGCTCTGGGAACTCTTTCTCTTTAGAAATTAATAATAAGACTATCAAGTCGGACGATGCAGTTGCGAATGCATTTGTTGATTATTTTTCTCAAATTCCTGCTATAACTACCAGTAATCTTAACTCATCTCCTAGTTTAGCCGTCACCCTCCTAGAGTCAAGTGTGAATAGGTGCAGTGAATCATTCAAATTTAGCCATATTGATGCTTCTTCAATTAAGAAAACATTCCGTTTACTTAACAAGAAGAAAACTGAAGATCTCTGGGGTATATCAACTCACATAATTCAATCTGTCATCGATGAATTAGCCCCATTGTTAGCACAAATTTTTAATTCTTGTATTGATGAGGGTGTCTTTCCTGATCTAATGAAATATAGTAAATTAATACCACTTTTCAAATCGGGTAACAAAAAAGATCCCTCAAATTTTAGACCTATATCCATATTACCTACTTTCAGCAAAATCTTCGAGAAAGTTATTTACAATCAACTAATAGGTCACTTGAGAACAAACAGATTCATGCATGAAAGCCAATTCGGCTTTACCAAAGGTAGATCCACTACCGATGCCGGAACTGCACTTATGAAACATATTTTTGACGCATGGGAGGGCAAGCGGGATGTAATTGGAGTGTTTTGCGACCTTTCCAAAGCGTTTGACTGTGTTAGTCATGAAACGCTTTTAAGTAAACTTAGACATTATGGTGTCTCGGATGGAGCTGTTAGCCTTTTAAAATCTTATTTATCAGACAGATTGCAGAAAGTCGTTATTAATAGATCAGAATCTGCTAGCTCGCCTATAACTATGGGGGTTCCCCAGGGATCAATATTGGGTCCTCTACTGTTTCTAATATATATAAATGACCTTCCTTACTACATTACAGAATCGTGTGAGACAGTATTGTTTGCAGATGATACTTCTTTACTATTCAAAGTTGATAGACAAAAGGAATGTTATGACGATGTAAATAGTGCTCTCTCGAGAGTTCTGTTTTGGTTCACAACTAATAATTTGTCTTTAAATTCTAAGAAAACAAAATGTATCAAATTCTCTTTGCCCAATGTAAGGCAGGTTGATACTAGTTTAAATATGAATGGTGATGTCATTGACTTGGTAAATAATACTAAATTCTTAGGCATTACGTTAGATTCACGACTACAGTGGGATCCACATATTGAAACTTTGGCAATCAAACTTAGTTCAGCGGCGTACGCAGTAAAAAAGATTAGACTTTTAACTAATGTTGAAACGGCAAGAATTGTTTATTTCAGCTACTTTCATAGTGTTATGTCCTATGGACTGCTGCTATGGGGATCAGCGGCTAACATTGAAAGTATTTTCCTTTTACAAAAAAGAGCGATTCGTGCTATTTACTGTTTACGGGCTAGAGAATCCCTAAAAGAATTGTTCAAAGAAATTAATATTTTAACTTTAGCTAGTCAATATATATATGATAATTTAGTTTTTGTATATAGAAACTATAATAAATTCAATAAAAACAGTGATCTACATAATGTGAATACTAGAAATAAAAATAAACTTGCCGTTCCAATGTTCAGACTCCATAAAACTAGCTGTTCGTTCTTGGGGAAATGTATATCTATGTTTAACAAACTTCCGCAAGGTGTCATTGATTTGCCTTTATATAAATTTAAAAACCATATCAAAAAGACACTCATGAGTAAAGGTTATTATAAAGTAAGTGACTATCTAAATGATCACACTATTTGGGAATAGGGACACTATTCATAGAGCCATGTTTGGTAACATTATTTATAATATTGTATTATTTTATATGTGTATGTAAACATACATACGACTGTAATCGTATTAGGTATGATTGTATCTTATACTATGTTGTATTTTTATATTATATTATTATAATTATTAACATTGAAAAGAGGAGATAAAAAATAGACCTTCAGAGTTTCTTGCCTGTTCTTCTCGAGAAGGCTCTCCCAATTTCCGAACAGGTGTCGAGTCAATATATTTTTTCTTTTTTTTTCCTTATTCGTACGTACGGACAAGGTTTTTGTTTTTTTTTTTTTTATTACTTAAGCTTTTTTTGTTTTGTTTGTTGACGTCAATAAGTGCCTGTAAAGGTCTATGTTGAATAAATATTATTTTGATTTTGATTTTGTTGTAGTATAAAAAAAAATATATATATACATATAACATAGATCGTATTATATCACTACACAGTAATAAAACAAAGTCGCTTTCTCTGTCCCTATGCTTAAATATTAAAAAATACGCAACGGGTTTTGATGCGGTTTTTTTAAATAGATAGACTGATTGAAGAGGACAGTTTATATGTATAACTAGCGGACCCGACAGACGTCGTCCTGTCAAATTTGAATTTGAAAAAGAATTGTAAAGTGGCAGTATACCGCATAGCCAACCAAATTCCAAAAAAAGGTTCAAATGAACTATTACCATATGTGCCATATCCTTCGCGGATGTCAGCGACCATCGCACGGAACTGATTCCTATCTAACGCCATTCTGCCCAAAGCGACAACGTCACACCCGGTCCAGCTTCTTAGATTGTCTGTCCAAGATGTTCTTCTTCTTCCTTTCCCTCTTTTACCCTCAATTATCGTATGAATAAGAAACAGGAACTAGTAGAAACATTAATGAAACGTAAAGTCAAATATTTTGGACATATCTATAGAAATTGTAAATATAATATCATCTATCATCTATATATATAAAAATGAAACCCGTTTCGCGTTGTCACGGCATCACGTGTGAACGGCTGAACCGATTTCGATAATTCTTTTTTTTAAATGTTTGTGGAAGTCCAAGGATGGTTCTTACGGAAAAAAATATTAAGAAAATCTCTCAGAAATATTGAAAAGTATACATTTAATTTCGCATATTTTAAAAAAACGCGCGTTACGAATGTCAATTTTTTTTTATACGAATGTCAACGTCATTCACAGCCATAGACTATATTAAAAGAGCATCGTTTCAACTATACAAAATAAAGTAGTGCATCAAAGCTACGCTAAGGCGGTACGAAGTTCGCCGGGTCAGCTAGTTAAAAATATAACATGTTCTAAATCACAGTTAATTAAATCTGACGCATTGCACCCCTACCTCCATAGCTCTGCGCTATCGAACTGTGCCAGACTTAGACTGTGATTAAATAACAGAAATACTTACATCACCTCAAAGATCTGCAAGCATGCCTCAGGCAAACTAACTCCCGGACCTGAAGTGACTTATTTCTTGAACCACTTATCACTGTGTAACGATCTCAGTTCTCTGGTCCACTTCAAAGAATTCTCACTTTGTTACTTAACACCTAACGAAGCTAAAAACGGGTATTTTTTCGTATAGCCCGGATTATCAAATCTGCTGATGCTACGATCTGAATCACTGACACTACACTGCACTAAATAACTCCTCCGAGGTTAAGTTGGTACCCGTGCATGTTCATTCTAAATTTAAACTAACGCTCACGGCTACAAGAGGCAGAGGAGCCAACACAATGAGCCGGGGAGGATTTATTCGTACAAACGCACGAAGATGCGTCCGGGACGAGAGCGGGGCAGCGACTGTCTTGGGGCGGGTCGAGGGCGGGGCGGGACGCGCGCGGCTGGGCGGCGCCGCGGTGGGCGTGCTCGCCGGCGAGGGCTGCCATTCCTGAAACAATGTTTTATCTTCAATATCAAAGTCTAATAACCTAAGCAATTGTTCAAATAAACTTGCTACCGACTTTCAGTAAAAAGAACTTACGTGTGGTTCAATGATTTGATATTAATGTCAGAGGTGCACTATAATAACAAAGGTCGGAACTAGACCTGAGTCGATCGCGATTGATCAAATCACTGTGATTCGATCGCGTAGCATTTATGAATGATCGAGTCACGACCCACGAAATGATTCGATCACCGAGATCGACTGGGTCACGGTAACTCGGTCCTTACTCACGACCATTTATGCTGTGTATTGAAAACAAATTGTTACAATTCATTTTCGTTTTTATCCTTGTAAATGTTTACTTAGCACATTATGAAAAGTTAATAGTGGTAATTAATAGCAAATCAATCATTAAATTGCAAAATGACCAATCGTGATGGATTTATATCCATTTACGAAAGTCTTTAAAGCGATACAAAAAAACAATAACAATTCAGTGAGTTTTTCGCAGAATTCAACTATGTATGACAGATGCGTATTTTATTTCATTTATAAAATTTACGTCTAGCAATGAACACTATGAGATATAAAATGTGTGTTAAAAGTTATCTATTTATATATAACATAATAATCGTATCTAAAATATTTAAGTAAGTACCAAATTTTCTCGTAGCTCAACCAAACGAGCGTGACCCAAAACGTACAATAGCCACCCGATCAGAGACCCGAGACCTGTTGAACACCCAACCCGCTACCTCAATCAATCGATCATTTGCTCGAATCATTGTGATCGAATCACCAAGCGAATGGGTCGCGATCGACCCGGGTCGCAACAAATGATCGATCGACACAGGCCTAGTCGGAACACGCGCAACGGAACAGACAAAGAGGTTGATTGTAAACAAATTTATTATCGTTACTAGCTTTCCGCCCGCGGCTTCGCCCGCGTTATATTCGAATTTCCCACAGGAAGGATATGTTTTGCGTCGGTAAAATTATCTTATTTCCTTCCTTGGGTCCTCGGGTTTTACGATTGGTATATACGGGGTATACTATCTGTGTATAAAATTTTATTTAAATCGGTGCAGTGGTTTTTACAATACTGCCATACAACCTTTCACGCCCTCCTTTCAACCCTTTACAGCCCTTTTCTGCTTTAAAAGGTAGCCTCTGTCCTGTATCAGCCTCTAGACTGTGTACCAAATTTCATTTAAATCGGTTCAGTAGTTTTAGCAATTTTTCCATACAACCTAGCATCCCTTCTTTCAACCTTTTACAACCCTTTACAACCTATTTTGTATAAAAAAGTAGCTTATGTCCTTTCTCGGGCTTTAGACTATCTGTGTACCTAGTTTCATTTAAATCGGTTCAGTAGTTTTAACAATATTTCTATACAAACTATTATGCCTCCTTTCAACCTTTTACAACCCTTTACAACCTTTTTGCATGAAATAGTAGCCTATGTCCTTTCTCAGGCTCTAGACTATCTGTGTACCAAATTTCATTTAAATCGGTTCAGTAGTTTTGGCGTGAAAGTGGAACAGACAGACAGACAGAGTTACTTTCGCATTTATAATATTAGTATGGATTTATGTTAAATCGAAATATTTGTGTATAAAGTAAACAACATTACTATAGTTTAAATTAAAAAATGTACGGTATTAGAGTTGGGTAGGACACATGATATCAATGAGTTTATATGATGAGTAACTCATATTATTTATAACAAAATAAATCGCACTTTAAATATCTATAGGCTAACTTATCGAAAATGCAAGGTAACCGTTACTAACTGGCTACTGACACTAGATTACGAGCAATCGGAAACGTTACTAATATAAGGTTAATGATTATGATCACTCAATATATGTATTATAAGCGGATACCCCCACACGTTGCGTAAGGTTGCCGACCGTTGCCTATAAAAGCCGCTGCGGTTGGCTAGCGACTTACTCTCCTGAGGCTACGCTGTGCACCGCCCCGTTCTGGAGGGCGGGAGCGTTAGTTCAAGCCGATAGGGTCCCAGGCCTTCCGCCCGACCAAAGGCTGTAGGTAGTGTTTAGTTGGTAGGCTGGCCTTCTGCTGGAGTCCAACATAACCATCCGCCGTAGACCGGTTGCGGGTGGTATCCGGTGCGAGGTCGTCCGAGCACCAGGGGGTTGTCAATAGCGACCACTGTGGTGGCGCGCCCCCTATGAGGATTCACTACCCTCCCCCGTGGGAAAAAAAAAAAAAAAAGCTAGCGACTTACTTATCATCGGGCATTCGGAGCGGGTAGACCGGTCGTAACGTTATTACGTGTTGCGTTGCGTAACGTTGCGTAATTCGTAAAGTAGGCGTTAGGCTGATTTTGTTCCTCTGTAAAATTATTTTGTTGCCAAATTTTTGTGTTTATAAGTGATTGTTAAATTGTTTATTTTTTTAAGGAATTTCTCTTCTGATTCCTAAAATCAGAAGTGGGATAAGCAACTCTTAGCCCACAATGTTTGCAGATGATACTTCTTTACTATTCAAAGTTGATAGGCAAAAGGAATGTTATGACGATGTAAATAGTGCTCTCTCGAGAGTTCTGTATTGGTTCACAACTAATAATTTGTCTTTAAATTCTAAGAAAACAAAATGTATCAAATTCTCTTTGCCCAATGTAAGGCAGGTTGATACTAGTTTAAATATGAATGGTGATGTCATTGACTTGGTAAATAATACTAAATTCTTAGGCATTACGTTAGATTCACGACTACAGTGGGATCCACATATTGAAACTTTGGCAATCAAACTTAGTTCAGCGGTGTACGCAGTAAAAAAGATTAGACTTTTAACTAATGTTGAAACGGCAAGAATTGTTTATTTCAGCTACTTTCATAGTGTTATGTCCTATGGACTGCTGCTATGGGATCAGCGGCTAACATTGAAAGTATTTTCCTTTTACAAAAAAGAGCGATTCGTGCTATTTACTGTTTACGGGCTAGAGAATCCCTAAAAGAATTGTTCAAAGAAATTAATATTTTAACTTTAGCTAGTCAATATATATATGATAATTTAGTTTTTGTATATAGAAACTATAATAAATTCAATAAAAACAGTGATCTACATAATGTGAATACTAGAAACAAAAATAAACTTGCCGTTCCAATGTTCAGACTCCATAAAACTAGCTGTTCGTTCTTGGGGAAATGTATATCTATGTTTAACAAGCTTCCGCAAAGTGTCATTGATTTACCTTTATATAAATTTAAAATCCATATCAAAAATACACTCATGAGTAAAGGTTATTATAAAGTAAGTGACTATCTAAATGATCACAGTATTTGGGAATAGGGACACTATTCATAGAGCCATGTTTGGTAACATTATTTATAATGTATTATTTTATATGTGTATGTAACATACATACGACTGTAATCGTATTAGGTATGATTGTATCTTATACTATATTGTATTTTTATATTATATTATTATAATTATTAACATTGAAAAGAGGAGATAAAAAATAGACCTTCAGAGTTTCTTGCCTGTTCTTCTCGAGAAGGCTCTCCCAATTTCCGAACAGGTGTCGAGTCAATATATTTTTTCTTTTTTTTTCCTTATTCGTACGTACGGACAAGGTTTTTGTTTTTTTTTTTTTTTATTATTTAAGCTTTTTTTTGTTTTGTTTGTTGACGTCAATAAGTGCCTGTAAAGGTCTATGTTGAATAAATATTATTTTGATTTTGATTTTGATTTTGACAATTACGAGGAACAAAGTTTCTGCGTACTTTAGTGTTCTGTTTGTAATAATGGCTGGCGGATCCAGTCGGAGTGACCGTAGGTCGCGAAGTCGTTCCCGTGATAAGTCGCGGCACCTCACGTAGCCGTCACGAAGTGTCCACTAGGAACCGCGGATCGCGACGTCGGTCATATAGTAGGACGCGTAATGAAAATTTCACACCGTCAGAAAAAACGCCTAATCGTGATCGCCATCATCGTCGCTTGAACAGATCGCGGTCTTCAAGCAGGTCACATACCCCGGATTTGGCTATTCATTCCACATTGAATTCGATCATGGACCGTCTTGCGTCGATCTTAGCAATATAAGTGAAGGTCAGGTTAGGCCGAGTCAGGAGAAGGTTAGAGCTTTGATTGACTCAGCTGAACCTCAAATGTTAAGCAGGTAAGTCAGTTTATGGGCTTAGCCAGTTATTTTCGGGGGTACATACGACGTTCATAGGATGAACGCGTGAACCGGCAACGACACCCTCCACGGAAATTTAATATAAATGACTGCGTTTTTGTTATAAAGTTTTCGCAGAGCACAGGAAAACTTGATCCTGGCATGCGTGGCCCGTACAAAGTAGTCAGGATCCTGCCGAATGGTCGCTACGAGCTACGCTTGCTGAGCGGAGCCTACGGAAAGGACTACGCAAGCTGCAGCACAGCATATGGTGCCGTGGCGAGGAGAGTGGTGCCCAGAGACTTGTGCAGCGTTCTTCGAGGGTAATATGACTGCACATGGGCGTTGTTAAGTGTGTCTTCCGCCCGTAGCGCTAAATAACTTTGGACGTTGTTAAGTGTGTCTTCCGTCCATGGGCGTTGTTAAGTGTGTCTTCCGCCCGTAGCGCTAGATAACGACGACGAGAGATGGAGGCGATGCGATCCCGACTCCATGCCTTGGAGAGGCGGACGCTCGCCATGGACGCCCACCGGTCCGTGAGGGACCAGTCGTCAACATCACCTCGGTGCCCGAGCCGCGGGCACATGCCGCCATCATCTCGCCGCAGCGCCGCGTCGCTGTCAAGGCGATCGGACCGCGCGCACACGCCGCCGACTATGCGGCGCCCGACTACGCGGCGCTCCGTCTGCGTACCCGCTTCATCGGCGCCGTCTGGGCGCGCGACGACTGCGAGGCCGCTGGAGGCTCGCTGTGCGGTTACGACGCCTGCGCAGAGCCAGGGACCGTCGCAACACGCCGCCGCACGTTCCTGTGACGCCGGTCGTGCCGTCAGAGGGCCCGCCCGAGACTGCGCCGGAGGTCGCCAACAGTGACGTTAGCGTCACAGCCACGGTAACCGAGCGTATAGTAGACGCGATACGCTCCACTCAACAGCACGGTGAGATCCAACCAAATATTTATATTTCTAGTTTCGATCCTAATTTGCATAACTTCGAAAGATTGGTGTGAAGAAGTCGATCGTGCCAAGTCGATGAATAACTGGAACGGTTACGAATGTCTTTCCAGAATAGGCAACTGTCTAAAGGGACGCTCGAATGTGGATGACTGAGTGGGTGACAACCCCGAGGCTCGTGTCGAGGACGACACTATGTCAGGAGAGGCCGTATAAGCGGATACCCCCACACGTTGCGTAAGGTTGCCGACCGTTGCCTATAAAAGCCGCTGCGGTTGGCTAGCGACTTACTTATCATCGGGCATTCGGAGCGGGTAGACCGGTCGTAACGTTATTACGTGTTGCGTTGCGTAACGTAAAGTAGGCGTTAGGCTGATTTTGTTCCTCTGTAAAATTATTTTGTTGCCAAGTGTCGAAAATTTGCGGCATAAACGGCTGTATCTTTTGACTGCGTTGGCTTAGAAGTTTGAGTTTTTCACAGCTTCAAGGGACAGTAGACCTGAGTAATTGATATAAATTTCAGCTTCATACCTCCACGCGTTCCTGAGAAAAAGGGTCTTGACAGACGGACGGACAGACGGACAACAAAGTGATCCTATAAGGGTTCCGTTTTTTCCTTTTGAGGTACGGAACCCTAAAAATATCAGATTGTGAGGTGGGACATTGTCCCACCTCAAATGAGGTGGGACAAATTGAAATACCTAGTAGGAGACTACGAGAAGAGGTATACTGAGTGCGACGTTACTACTCCAAACGCGAGTTGAGCTCTTATTGTGACATACTCACAAACACACAGAGCTGAGCTGTTAATTTACTGTGACATTATTAGTTACAAATATATATAATATATATAATACTTTATTGTACAATATAGATTGGAAAATTATAGTTATTTATAGTGTACACGGGCGGACTTATCTCTAAAAGCGATCTCTTCCAGCCAAGTAGTGGTGGAGGTTCTTTTTTCCTTGCTCGTATGCACCTACTAGGTTTTAATTTTCTAAAGCTTATGTCTTGAATGAAGATCTAAATAAAAATGACAAAACATAATTATTGTCCAGAACATGTTCTTTATTTATTAATTTAGACAATCAACAGCGTTACTTAATCGCAAGACATGTTTTGACATAGCAAAGCCAATAAAAGGTTTCTCTTAATTTAACACCTGGCTTTGTCATCGTCAGTGAGTAGTTGATTTCCGCCTTCACTAGTTGCGTTATTCTCAGAGGCCTTCAAGGTCCTGCCGCAGCTGAGGACAGCACCACAAGAGTACTCACCTGAGCTATTGCTGAGATGCAGCAATACTCTACCAGAACGCGAGCGAACATTCTATTGAATTTATTAAATACTAGCTTTCTGCCCGCGGCTTCGCCTGCGTGGATTTCGGGATTGGGTCTATAGAGGGTTAAGGGTCATAGATTTGTCCACAGCTACATAGGCACGGAAGTCGGTTTATGGCGCGAAGATTTTATCGCGCTTCCAGCGGGACTATCCGTTTTTCCAAGATAAAAAATGCCACAAAACCTTGCTCAAAAATGACTCTATCTATTGATGAAAACCGCATGGAAATCTGTGCAGTAGTGTTTGAGCGAAGCCTTTATTGTGCATCCCGTGGGATCTGTCGATTTTTCCGGGATAAAAAGTAGCCTATGTTACTCGGGGATAACGTAGCTTTCCAAAGGTAGAAGAATTTTTGAAATCGGTCCAGTAGTTTCGGAGCCTATTCATTACAAACAAACAAACAAACAAACAAATCTTTCCTCTTTATAATATTATAGTATAGATATAGCATACACGCCAGCGATTACAAGGGAGATATCATTTTGAGAGAATACACGGCAAGCATTGTACTTCAAAAATAAATAAAACTCTTTTCAGTTTCAAGTCAAATTCTGACATTTACAACTCAATGTGATACAGCAGTTATCAATGATAGCAATCAAGAGCTTAATAAAACTGATTCGACATGAAAGCGGCACCAGATCGGTATCCATGGGTAAATATGAAGTCTTTTTTTTGCGAGGGGAAATGCTCCTTATGGGCCGCGCTGTCGTGTGTGGGGCTCTCCGGTCTCACAGGACCGGCCTACCCACTAAAACCCTCGGTGTTCTCTGGGCCAATGCCGGGCACATGGCAATTCTACCGCCATTGTTATGACTATGAAGTCCCTAGGGTGTGTAATTATTTTGGCGATAGAACATTAATAGGTTATTATACTTCCTAATCAGATAACCCAAAAACATCCGACTGGAACCATAATTACCTATATCGATTGAAAGGTTTATTGAAATAGTTATTTGTGCAACAAGTGAGCAAAGTTGATGTTTGCTGCGCGTGCTGATTTGAGTCCCGAGCAAGCGAAGGATTCTGTTTGAATCACGAGCGAAGCGAGTGATTCTAAAGTAGAATCCTGAGCGTGTCGAGGGATTCAAAGGCACGAGATGCAAACAACTTTGCTCTCGTGTGACACACATAACTTTTCACTTCAGCAGCGAGAACAAATATCATACCTACTTTGGAAATATCACGTCAATTATGCCTGACACTTCTCGTTTTTTCCGTGTTACGCATACCACTTTAAACAAATGTAAAATAAATTGTCAAAAGAACAGAAAAATAATTGTTAAAATATGTCTTCAAAAATAATAAGTAAGTAAATTATTGTAATTATTATTCCCTGTTAGTAAATTAAGCGAATTAAATAAAAAAAAATATTAAATTCTCAAGAATGTATGATGCGTGGAAAGGAACTTCTGTCAATAGTTCCGTTCCGCGCATCATTCTTGAGATTTTAATAAGTACTTATTATGTTCCGTTCCGAAGAAACATTTTTTTAACAATTATTTTTCTGATTTCTTGCCAATTTATTTTACATTAGTTTAAAGTGGTACCTATGCGTGACACGGAACAACGAGAAGTGTCAGGCTGATCCAATGTCCATGGGCATATTATCTTAGGGCGAAACAACATAGTCTGTATGGTTATGCCATTAGTTACTATACATAGGTTACTATAATCTGTGGTTAGCTTTGTCTCACTAGTGAGTAAAAATCGATTTTACTCACTGATTTTAAGCAGCAAAACCTTCATGTTTGAGCTACTGAAGTGAAAAAATATTTGTTGGAGACATTAAAATAATAAGAGTATGTAACATCCCGAAATATCCCAAAACTGAATTAATTTTGCGACATATAAATAAGATAACAGGCTATTGTGAAAATATAATAATAAATACAATTGGAGCCAGCCCTGAGCGCCGCCCTTACCCTCCGCCCACTATAAATATTTACAGCCGCAACCCCTGCCGCTGGTTCTACAATAAACTTATAATGTATGTATAAGGCCAGCTATAATGCGCTGTACAGAAATAAATATATTATACTGTGATTCTATTCAGCTCCCGAATCGCCGCTCTCAAGGACTTGACTTGCCAGTCGCGTAGACAAGCGATTCTAAAACTCAAATACTTTGTTAGAATGGACGGAACCTTTTTAAAAATGGTTTTCTAAAGAGCTGGACTGTCGAAGCACAGCGCAACTTTACCATGTCAACTGTGGCGCTGTTCCCGCGGCGTTCGGCGCTTATCTAAAGCAACCATATTGTCAGCTGCGCAAAATAAATAAAATTGAGTACATGTTAGTTTTTAGCAGAATTGTAACAAAATATTTAATTAAGAATTATAAAGGACATGGACTACAAATGTATAATAGAGTGTATATGTGTATGGAGATGTATATGTGATGTATATTTATTAGTTTTAGTTTTAGTTTTTGTATATAGAAACTATAATAAATTCAATAAAAACAGTGATCTACATAATGTGAATACTAGAAACAAAAATAAACTTGCCGTTCCAATGTTCAGA
Organism: Scirpophaga incertulas; assembly: GCA_036419045.1. Taxonomy (NCBI): domain Eukaryota; kingdom Metazoa; phylum Arthropoda; class Insecta; order Lepidoptera; family Crambidae; genus Scirpophaga; species Scirpophaga incertulas. The sequence goes on along the minus strand of CM071647.1, from coordinate 1,999 downwards.
CTCCATAAAACTAGCTGTTCGTTCTTGGGGAAAGGTTAGGTTAGGTTTTTTTTTTTTTTTTTTTCCCTAGCACCTCCAACGTAATCGGAGCCTGTATTGAGCCTGATGCATTCCAGTTCTCGCTTTTTTCCTGCTCGTACTTGCATTCCGCATACCACTGTTCATACTTCATCTCCTTTGCTTTTGCGGGTGGGATTCCCGCCTACCGATTAGCTATTTATTTTTGATTGGGATATTTAGGGTAAGTAGCCACGCATTTTTCTTTATTTACATTTTCCCTTTTTAATTCTTATACATGATTTACATGGTTGTTCTATTTTCAGTAATACAGTAAGGCCTCGTTAATCCGGAGAGGCAAAAACAAGTCTCTTTTCGGATTATCGAGGCGTCCGGATTATAGTATGCCATATTTAATGTTAATAAAACATGTTTAACCTTAGTTTCTTTAATCCATTTTTAAATTATAGCATAAAGCCAAACTATATATGTTCGAAATTAAAACATTAGTTGCTTCTTTTAAAAAGTCTGTAATACTCTTCTGTTTATAATTTTCGCACTTCATTTTGAAAGCCCGGTCTCTAAGTCGACAGAGAAACATAACTTAGTGGCTATCAAATTCGTTATCTTTAACCCATTTTAAAGCTCCTACTCTAGCCTCTGAATTACCAACCTTTGTGAAAAAAGCCGAAAACTTAAACGCTATTATCCTCATCTTGCTCATAGTCCTACTACTGCTTCTACTACTAGTTCCTACACCCGGCCTCCCCCGCGAATCCCACTGCCCGGCCGGATTACAGCGATCACCGAACAAGCGGGAGTCCGGATTACCGAGGCCCTACTATAGTTGTGTTTTGCTTATATTTTACTTAAACTATTTGTCATTTACATTTGGTTATATTACATTTCTGTTTTTGTTTAATACTACTACATGGTTGTTATCTTTTTTACATTTCTTATTTACCACATTTACATTTTAGGTCATCAGTTGATGGGGTTTACATTAGTTGTTTATTTAACTTACTCTATTTAACACTTACATATTTAACTTACGCTATTCTTATTTCTATTATAGTTCACTTTGCTTTATTATTATGCATGTTCAACATTGCATGATTTAGTTCCAACATTTGTTTACTTACTTTATTTACATGGTGTGTTTTAATATTAACTTATATTAGGCCATCATGTTTTACTTGCTGTTATTTCTATTATTAGTACTTACTAGCTGACCCGGTGAACTTCGTACCGCCTAATTATTGGAGGCATATTTAGTAAGTCACAAACACACGACACAATACTTTTTTAATTTTATTGAAATTTGTTGCTTTTAGATTTTTAGGAATATTAAAGAATTATAGTATAGGTGCACAGCAAAGAGGCGTTTACATTTCAAGTGACATTTTACCATAGACAATAGGTTGGCACCCATCAAATATGTCAACACATTAATTATTTTTATATTTTGAAATTTAAATACACGATGTTATAAGCAAAGTTGATATTATGTTGTCGATTCAAAAGTCTTGTTTTAATGCGTTCTTCAATTCGAGTGGAACTTTTGACGGTATTACAAATACCGTCAAATGTTTGACAGAAAGTAAGTGATCAACTTTTATATGGGAAAATGAAATTGTCGTCTTACTCTATCTTACTCGCAATTTTTCCTTATTTGCTCACCGTTTAGACCTACCCTGGACTACGACAAACATTTTAAAACCAAAATCAGCTCAATCGGCCCAGCCGTTCTCGAGTTTTAAGCAGACTAACGAACAACAATTCATTTTTATTTATATAGATTATAATTTTCTTACAATAGCTTAGGAACCTATCTCTATATGTGCTTCGAACGAGTTTTGGTAAGTTATCTGGGGTTATTTCAATGTCGCTCTCTATTTCGAGGTCCAGTCTCTGCCGGCCGTAAATGGGGCACTGTGTAATGATGTGTATTACTGTTTGTTGTTCTATGCCGTCGCACTCGCAGACGGGGCTGTTTTTTTAA